>JAGFBZ010000420.1:637457-682457 GCA_018398805.1 Hirundichthys speculiger
CAGAGGTCATTGACAACCCGGACCTCCCGCTAGAAGAACGGCCAGATCCGCCTAGAGAGGAAGGAATCAGGGGAACGAACCTGCACTATTACCTGACCAGTCTGGATGGATGGGGAAGCCGCGGAGCGCGAGCCAAGGCCAAGTCGGCAACATTCTGGATAACACCAGAGCAATGGTATAGGAAGGGGGTGTTGCAGTTTCCTGGGTCGGTGGCAGCGAGAGTGGCCACACCCCTAAGTCCGGACCAGACGGTCAGAGTGAGGGTGACAGTGCTGATGGTGATGGTGCCTTATAGAGGAGTGTACTCCGTGGGGGCATCCATAGCGGTGGAGGAGCAGCCACAGGATGTTTCAAGACCAGGAGCAGGCAGGGCAAGGCCAGAGGGAGCCGTCAGGCGATGGTTCTGGAGAACCTTCCCCAGAAGGAAGAAGAAAAGCTCTGGACCCATCTATTAGAAAGCTGAAGCAAACAGACCGTTGCTCTAGGAGGAAGGAGGAGGGTGACGTACCAGGGCCATATAAATTGGAACACGGTGCTGAGATACGTCATGTGAAGACCTGGTATAAGGGCAATTCGTGTTGGTCTCCGGTCTTACACACTCGTGATGGAGTCGTTGATCTGAGGACACCTCGGCAAGATTTCAGCGTCCAGAGACCGGATTCTGCCGGGTTCTTTTGTACAGGGAAGCAGCGGTTGGGGAGACCTCAACCAGGAGAAGAAGGATCCGAAGGTGAGGATTTGGGGAAGTTGCCGAGGGACGAGCCAGTGCGAACCAGCAAGAAACGAAGGGAGTCGACCTATCCCTGCCCAAAGTCGTCACCGTGGATATTAAACACTACCTATTTTAGCCTGGAGGGGGAGTTGATTAAACTGAGATGGGGGCCCAACTATGTAAGTACCTTGAAGGGAATCTATGTTAATATTAGTGTGGGACCCTTTGTGATCTGGACGACTGACCGCCATATGCGCCTGGAGTTGGACCGAAGGAAGAGACAGGCAGAACGGTATGTGATCGAGAACCAACGACTGGAACTAAGGACCACGGCACAGGACAGCCCGCCAGAGGCAGACCAGGTCCCCATCAGGTGGGGGGCGTATGGATTGTTCAAGGTGGGTGAAGCCCTGGGAGCACAGGTGACAAAGTGGAGCTGCGAGAAAAGCATGGTCATCCGATGTATGCAGCTGTGGCGTTAGCCCAGAATGCTGGTTACACGCCTCTCCATGACCTTCAAAACATGATAATCCTTGCGGGGGAAAGGCCCAGGGGCGGGCCTGTTCAAGGACCACTAGGGAGGCCAAGGTGCGAGGCGATCACTACCTGGAAGTGGGTGTGGCGTGGGTTGGATCCTAGGATCCGCCCTCATCGGCCGCCCCTATTTAAGATGCTCCTCAGGGATCGGGTCAGAAAAACGCCAGAGGGCCAAGAGGTGAAGGCCCCACAGAGGATCATCACGGAAGTAGGGCCCCACGGAGAGGGGGCACACAGAGGCCGGGACACCCCAGGGGGACGAGAGGATCGGAGAGGCTCACACGTTAACTACTGGGGCTCCCAATGCGAAGCAAGAGATATCAACTCCCTCGGCCACCCTATGGCCCGGTCGGCACTAATCTAGGTACAAACAACGACTCCTCAGAGGAGATGGAGCAACGGTGCTGTAATGGTAAACGACCTCGGAACGGACAACAGATAAAGTGTATACGTCAAGCGATAGAGGTAGCCGCAGTGTTAGTTGGGGTAGCTGCGGTCCTCGGCATATTATATTATTACGGGGTGGAACCCTGGGCACTGACCCACACCAGGGTGTGTACCGAACAACCAAGTCTTTTCGGCAGGCCTGCTGGACGGTGAAACGCACAAATGTGATCATCGGGCGTGATGACCTGGGAGACCGATCAAATTTGACCGGCTGGCAGCAGGCGGTGGAAAAAGGCAGAAAAGTATGGGAAGCGGCCCTATATGCAATAGATGTGTGGGCACACATAGTTAAGGAGGAGGACCTCCAGGAGGGAAAGTGGATCTTAGAAGACCTGCTGGTGGATGAAAAAGAGGGACTGATACTGAAGGTGTTGAAGTTGGATAAGAGAAAAATGAAGATTGGCCAGTGCAACTGGGTGCAGCCTTTGCAAAAAGACCCTGGATATTATTGTACCTGGGGGTGTAGAGGATTGCCAGGATTAGACCTAGAGGGGTTCTGGGAAAGAGAAGCGGTTTATCCAGCTGAACCACGAAACGACACGTGCCCTGGGATCTTCTCGAAGTGGGAATTTCGGGGAAGTCTTAACCTGACCTGTGGGAACCAAAGGTCCCAACAGACTAGAAGAGGAGGATCCAGGCTGTACAACTCCACGTCTGTATCGGGCAGAACCACTGGGGGAAGAGCCAGCAGGGGGATGGGGGTAATAGCATCTACAACCACCCCGGCAGCCACCTGGAGGTTGCTGGGCGAGATTGCGCGATACGGAGATAAAGAAAAAGCGGGACAGAGCCCGGAGCTAATGAAGGAGTGTATCCATAACAAGTGGAGGCACCTGGATCCCTGCTATTGGAACCGGTACGATGAATGTGCTACCCAGAACTACATGGTGTCGGCTAAGGCATATAGGGATAGCCTCAGCACATTTGAGCGGCTGCGAAGGTTTGTCCTTAGAGTGTCAGATCCTGAGCCCAACGCCCTCTGGGAGAGATGGTTGAACGACACCCTGCCATGGCTGTGGGCGGTGCCGCTGAAACATTTCACGGGTGCCTTCCAGGATGGGTATGATAGAGCTAGCCAGGGCCTCAAGGGGCCGTATATATCTGTTATGTACGTCCAGAGGTTACCGACCCCAGATGAGCTGATGGCGGTTCCAAGAGGGGATTTCCAGCGGATTGATGCCTGTGTAGCGGGGAAGGCTTTTGCCGATTTGAACGGCACAGAGTTCGTGAGTGATGGGACCTCTCCACGCTGTGCACTGGTACAGACGAGGCTGACAGCTTGGGGTTCTTGGGTGTACGACTGCACGGGGTTGACGGCGAACAGAACCGTTCAAGGCATTCTCCAAGGCTGGAAAGAGGGCCGCGTCAGGGACCATAGCTCAACCTGGTGGGGGCTCCAGGCTCATGAGATACAAGAGTGGGTAGTGCCCTGTTTGGCACAAAGTCACAACTACTGGGTGAAGTACCAGTACCTGGCAACGGTGTATTGGAAAGAGCGGGACATTTGGCCTAGTGCTTGGTACCGACCTGAGTCCTACGTAGGCCCAAGACCGTGGAGCATGCACTGCGATGGGGCTGGAACCACATGCAACATCAGCCTTGCCCGGAGAGAGTGTGGATGTGTCCCTGGTTGGGAGGACTACTGTGGAGGATATTATGGTGATGAGTACGAGACCTACTCCCAGACGACGGTGTGGAGGAAGACAACCTGGCGGAAGAAAGCCATCTGGAGAAGAGTAGTCCCCGCAGGGGTGGGCTGCACCAAGGCCATCCTGGGGCATGGGTTGTCGCAGAGGAAGAATGTCAATGCGAGGCTCATTCCGTTCGTGGGTGACCCCATGACCATGATAGCTGAGGGACATGCCTTCCGGAAGAGCCTGTGTGAGGGCAAGGAAGTCTCAGGGTTTGAGTGGTTGGGGCCCAATGGGTTGTATAACACAGGGACCTGTCATTCCCCAGAAGAGCGTTGGATGACCTGTGGGGAAGGTTCCAGGAGGCATGTGTGTACTTGGATGGAAACAACGAGAGCGGTGCTTACCAATAGGTTATCAGATGTTAAGGAAGAAGCTATCGGGGCTATCGGGGAAGGCTTTTCCATAGTTGGAGGGTGGTTGGGCCACCTGTTCGCACAGCTGTGGCCCTATTTGTTAGCGGCCTTGGGGTTGTTTATCGTGGTGGTGGTGGCTGGAGTGCTGCTGAAGCGAAGTGTCACGGCCGTCACGAGTCCCTGCAGATGGGGGTGTTTCGATGCGAAGGAGGATCGGGAGGCCCTTCGGGAGGAGGGGCGAGCCCGCCCATGAAAGGCTAGAGACGATTGGCCGGGCCAGTCCAGGCTTCGACTGAGACCAGCCAAGGTCTTGGAGGGACCGCCAGCCTGTGGGTGGTAACGACAGAGGCCATGGCCAACAACTCCCTTAGAATGAAGATAGCCCAGTGAATGGTCTGGCTCGGTCAGGGACTGAGGCTCTATAAGAACGTGAGCCAATTTTAATCTGCTTTGCTTGCTTGCTTACCTGCTCTACTAAACTCTGTATAGGGAGAATCACTACTGAATACTGTGCCATCTGCACCTCCCATGCCTGACGGATTTCCCAACTCCTTGATGCGGCCCCTCCTCGGGGGGGAAGGGAAAGGTCAAAGAGGAAGGGGGGTATCCAGACTGTGAAGATGCGAGACAAGATGTGGATTCTGAAAATGCAGGGAGATGCGGGAGATGTGATTGCTAATGTTTGATTTTCCTGTGATTTCTGGTAAATTGAGTGTGTGATGTTTTACCAGTAATCAAATTCTTCATCTAAGCTATTCTTCACTAAACATTTCTTGTGGTTATTATTGATCGATTTACCTGTGATTTCTGGAGAATTGAGTGGGGGGTTGTTTAGTGCTCAGATTGCTAGTCAGTACTCAGACATTCACCCAGCAATTGAATTTTCGATCGGTGACTAGAACACTATGATTGTGATTACTGTTATAATGGGTATGTAGCCAACAATGTTACTCCAAGCAGAGATGGAAGGATGGCCGCCCTGTGTGCAACGGGGCGTGGGTGACCAGACGTGATCCGGCAAGCCCCTCGACAGGTGTTGCAGGGGGCATCACAGGATAACAAGGATGTGCAGGCTCAGACAGCCAGCATGGAAGATGGAGGATCCTGGCTGGGAGGTCATTGTCGCCACGTCAGTGCCTATGGCAGGGGGTGATAAGCCACGAGCTGAATGATTCCAAGGAGGGGGTGTCAAGTGACCCTGAGAAAACATTGGAATCAACTCAGCTTCTAATCAATAATCAATGAAATGTGTGATTCTAGTCAATGGTCAGAAACAAGATGTATTAATGATGTTGGAATAGATCTATGTCAATTCTGTATGATTTATTTCTCGTTGGGTCAAGACACTATGCATCAGTACTGCCAGCGGCTGAGCTGAGCTGCCGAGGGTCACTGTGTGCCGCAATGGAATGAAAACAACGGCTATGTTTATCAAACAGGAGTAGAGATGGATGAAAACTGAATAAGTTATTATATCGGTTTTTATGTGATTTGTAATCAATCCCTAATCAATGAAATGTATGAAATGTGTGTGTGATTCTAGTCAATGATCGGAAACAAGATGTATTAGTAATTTTGTAATGGATCTATGTTAGTTTTGTATTTTAAAACTTATTTTTTGTTGGGTCAAGACAGTAGACAGACACAGACAGAGCGAAGCTTGATGTTCCTCTTCGGAATGTCAACAAAGCCAAGTTTCAAAATAATTCTGCCAGCTTCGGGCTACCAAGACACAACAATGGCGAAAAACAGTCTCTGCTGTTTGTAAACAGTGAATTTCCTCTGCAATACACACCAGTGTAACCGTGGCTGGCATTGGATCGGCCAGGTGCAGAAAGTAGCGGGGCAAGCTGACCTTATGAAACCAGCAGTGACTGTGGGCTTTGTGCAGAAAAATGGTGAATGAGCGCATATTCTGTGGTTAAACTAATCAATCCAGCAATGGCTCAATTAAGGAAATTGTAAGACAGACATGGGGTATAAATCATTGAATAAGGGTTAGCTTCAGCTGATTAGCTTTAGCTTAATGAGTATTTGCCCCAGACAAACAATGTAACCTTGTGAGGGTCTTGTGATGTCGTGATGGTATGATAATTATGTGAACGCCCCTTCTCATATCTCTGACCTATGAAATGGCTATGTGACACTGTGTGTGAATAATGTATGAGGGAGAAGCCAAAACGAGGAGGGTTATGTATAATTATGTACACCTCTGTAATTTTGGGTAACCAATCAAATGAAGGCTGGTGCAGGGTGAGCAAGGAGAGAGAGAGCGCATAAAAAGAGAAGACAGAGGGACTCTGGGTGGATTCCTGGAGCGACTTCAGAAGAAGAAGGACCAGCTGGGACCTGGACGAGCGACCCCCATCCGGAGGATTAACTGGAAGGAATTTCTTCAAGAAAAGAAGACAGAAAGACGCTTGGAACAGGATCGACGAATTTTTCCCAATTCTTGAAGAAATAGTTGGAGCCTTTTTTGGTTAGCCTAGCTCACCGCTAGTAAGGAGGAGGGGGGGGCCAACCAGGGTTCCCCGGGGGCCTGACCAGGCGCTCTCTCTCTATCCTGCCACAGCGGCCTTGAAACGCAGAGTGCCACATGCGTATCTCCCAGCCTGTCCTTGGACCAACCAGATGAACTGATTCGTAAGCTACAGCTCAATTTTTCCCTTTTCCAAGTAGAATCAATTTGTATAACCAATGAATGCTGCTGCTTAACCTTGCTAAATCTGCTTTAATAAATATAAAATTATCATAAGACGTCGTGGTGGACATTACATCTGTATCCAGAATTTTGAAGACTTGGTTATGCCTCTGCACTAACACACAGGTTCTTATTAGTTATTATAGCCATATATTTTCACCTATCCCTGAGGCTTGCTGTCCAAGCCACAAAATTCATCCTAGCCGGTAACAAGAGCCCAGATCTTAAGAGGAGAGCTGCAGTTAACAGACGTGACCGATAGCTGGACTTCGAGCCACCCGGCTATTCCTCTTAGGTCAGTTATTGGGGTAAGCGGGGTAGACGTCTGTAAGTAGGCAGTGAGAGCTAGGCTTATCTCCTCGACGCCAGCTTAAATAAGTTGAGGAAATCTAGCGAGGAACCCCTCCTAGACCGCAACTTCTTACCTGAAGAGACGGAGAGCTGGTCCCGGTGGCAGACTCTGCTAGTCAGAGACTGAACCACACCTGGGGGATCTAACAAATATAACCTAATAAACAAAGACAACAAAGTCCAAATCAAACAGTTAATCAGGGGACAGCCTTAGAATACATGTTCACAGAACATGCACGCACTGATAGACGCAATGTATAATACAGTCCGAGAGTATAGTTCCTGATAAGCAATCACATAATATTGACTGATACTCTAATATAGGGCTGGGATACATAACAGCAAGTCAGCAACAGACAGCAAAATTCAACACCACTAGTACTTAATAGAAATGAGAGCCATTTATGTCAAATGGCAGTGCCTGTTGGTGTTATGTCTGCAACTTGCATGTTGTTGCTCTAGAAATGATTGTGTACCTTCTGCCAACTGCTCTGCACTGGCTTCTCCTGAAGTACCAGCAGGACTTCAGTGTCATCACCATCACCACCTTTGAATAGCAAACATATGCTTACAGTGTTTTTCCATACACTATAGTTCATATAGTAAGATAGTGTAGCCTATGTCTCACTTATTGTGACCTTGTATTCATACACATAATAATGGAATGATAACAGTAAATAAAAAGTGGCTTGTTTAATTTCATGGCCAGGGCCTATAGCCTACTGTGTAAAAGTGTACAGCCTCAAGGACCCAGGTCCCTGGACCTCAAGAACCAGTGTTTTGTTGGTTGTTGTTGTTTTTTTTTTACATAACTTACTTGCAGAGGTATCTTGGCTGTGTGTGTGTGTGTGTGTGTGTGTGGGGGGGGGGGGGGGGGGGCTGAATAAACTTGTCAATTTACGGCATTTGGCCGCATCCTCCTCCAGTGCCTCTCTTTTTTTCTGTCTCTCCCTCTCGGCACCGCCTTTTCTTTTTTTTTTTACCCGGGTTGGGGTCCATGGTTTAGTCGAAGCCTCGACTCTTCCTCTCTGCTACACACACAGCGCGACTGCAGCATCAGTGTCACACCCCCCCTTCCTCCGCAGCTGTCTGTGTGGTTGACACGGACTGTTGGGGCGGGTGTTAATCAAAACAAACCAATCAGAGTGGCCTCTGATTGGCCAGGCCTGCCTCTCTGACTTAGAAAAAAAAAAGTCAGATAGCCGCGGTGCCGGCTGACCGGCAGACTTAAAAAGAGAGAGAGAGAGAGACGCAGGCCAGCAGGCCAATCACAGGCCGGCGCTTCGGGAAACCTCCTGGTTCTCCCGATGGCCTGGCGGGATTGCTCAAATGTAAATACTCGGACGCTGGTTATGATCTGGGAGAGAGAACTGGGTGTAGTGATAACTGAGGAAATGTGGGAGGATATCTGGGATGGGGCGAAAAAATTAACGGTCTGTAACAGGACACGAGCGTTACAGCTCAAGATATTGCACAGAGCACATGTTGCTCCAAACCGCCTCTCTAGATTTAAAAAGGATGTCTCTCCGTTTTGCCTAAGTGCAGAGCAGAGATTGGAGATCTTACTCACTGTCTTGTGTAAAAATACAAAAATTTTGGACAGATGTTTTATTTGAAATTCAAAGAGTTTTGAAGACGGAGCTTGACCTTGACCCGATCTCTCTCCTCCTGGGTCTTCCCAGCAGCCGTGTGACTGATGTGCACCAGAAAAAATTGTACAATGTTCTGACATTTTGTGCCAGGAAAAATATTTTACTTCACTGGATTTCGGTCCTGTGCCATCCCTCGGTTGTGGGATGGCACAGGACAGTAGTGGAGTACATACCCCTGGACTTTCTGACCTGTCTCCTACATACAAAAACCAATGTCTTTTATAGAGTTTGGAGACCCTTTCTGGACTATACTGATGCAAACATATCTGCTATTATCTCTAGAGCATTTATATAGGCCCTAGCCATACCTGTAATGGGTTCCCAATGTAAATTATAAATTGTAATTGTAAGTTACTCTATTTTGTACTTTTCTAAGGTACCTGGAATTATTACATCCTTTTATCCAACTATTTGATTTTTTGTTTTGCTCCCAGCAAAATATGTGTATGTGTCTATTTTGAATGTTGTTGTTGTTTGTTTATTGAAAAAAACTAATAAAAATATCTTAAAAAAAAAAAAAAAAATACCTTTTGACCAAATTTATCACTTTTTAAGGCCATTAAATTTTGCGTTTTTGATTTATCACTTTTTAATAATTTTTAAAACCCCCCAGACACCCTGCACCCGATCGCAAAATCACCACACTGGGCACAAACTGGAGCGTCCAGCATCGCAGGGATAAGACCCCCGGAGCAGTAGCGAGTAGCCTCCATGCCAGGCGTCGTCTGGGCAACACTCGGGTGTTAACACCGGGTTAATTCTATCTGGATGGTAAACCGGAGATCAGAAAAAAAGCTCTGATGGTGAATCTATTCCTTTCGGCTGGTCCATTCAGGGGTCGCAAAGGTGGATCATCTGCCTCTGTCTAACCCTAAATCCTTTTCGATGGTAATTATGCTCTCGTTGACAGAATTTGATTTCTTGGTTCCAGATTCTGACTTTTCTTTCTCTAATTCAGGGTTTGGCTCTCAGATTTTAGATTTTGATTCACAATATACACTTAAGGAAAAAAGAAACGCACCATTTTCGTTTTCTCAATTTTTCCAAAAATATTATAGACAGTGAAAAATTACAGACTACAATGAGTTTAGTACAATTTTTTTGGCTCTAGTGGCCTTTATTAACAGTGTAGACAGACAGGAAGGGGGGCAGAGAGAATGGGGAAGACACGTGGCAAAGGGTTGCTGAGCTGGGAATCAAACTCACAACCAGCCGCATGAGGCCTGTAGTCTCTGTATATGGGCCGCCTGCCCTAACCACTGCGCCACCGGGGCGGCCCGAGTTTAGCACAGTTTTGAGTCAAAATGAAATCACTGTTTTCCTGGTTCCGGTTGATTGATTTTGATCAGCAATAACAATTGTAGTTTTGTATAATCACCTATGTCTGGGTCATGAGTAAAACTCAGAGATGAATTGGACCTGTCCTCAATTGTGCACAACCATTCCCTATAAAAAGACACCAAAATGGATAAAAAGCACATTTGTTCACGATGCCACGACTACAGCAACCAGAGAGAGATCGTGCCATTGGCATGCTTCAAGCTGGAAGGAGCACACGGGCTGTAGCCAGGGTGTTTGGAGTCCATCACTCTACTGTTGTACGCCTTGCTGAGCGTTTCCAGACCACTGGATCCTCCAATGACCGTCCAAGATCTGGTCGACCACGTGTCACAATGGCCGCACAGGACCGAGCGAATCGGCTGTCACATCTCCGTGACAGGTTTCAACCAGCAACAAGAACTGCTGCTGAAACCATTGGGACCCATCAATTATCAGTGTCCTTGAGGCGAATGAGGGTCATGTTAATTACTGACAATCGAATCAAATAACTGTGTTTTTGTTTACTGTGATGCTTTATTGTTTGGTCATGTTATTGCTATTGAAACTGTCACAAGCATTTAATTAATTGGGTCTGAATATCAGGGACAGGTATATGGTTGATGTGCACATGTAATATTTCCATTAAAAATAAGTAACCAAAAGAAAATGTGGTAAAAAAGCAGTGGTGCGTTCCTTTTTTCCTTGAGTGTATATACAATATATATTTCAGGCCTTCATCTGGTGGATCATTGGATGAAAAGGACTTTTGTTTGTTTGAGATTTTAGCAGCACATCTAAGCAGCTCTTCTCTCCTTCAGTCTGACCTGTTTGTATCAAATGCTGTCAACACTCATGTACTTATCATCCTTAGCCTTGGGGAAGATGATCTACTTTTTACAACACATGCAGCCACCTTGTGAATTTGTCTGCATCTGAAGAGATGGATTGAGGGGATGCATTACAGAGAAGCAGTGACGGTGCCATGCCAGATTTATGCAGACTGAACTCAAGATGGGTTTTCATCTTTTTTCAATTTTCCTGAACTGTAAATTTAAATCAATAGCCAGTCGTTATATCACCCGGCCTGACTGCACATGCTTATGAAACTATAGGTCTTTTAAAATGTAAAAATGTGAACAACAACAACGACAGCATGACTGTCAGATTGTTACATATTTAATGGGATCTTCCAAAGAATAAAAATCCAGAGGAAAAAAAGCATCGTGTGTATGGAAAACTGTGTCAGAAGTGGGATGTGAACCCACGCCTCCACATGGAGACCAGAACACTCTGCGACGAGGAAAGAGACAGACAGTCCTTGAGTCTGGCGCCTTAGACCACTCGGCCATCCTGACACTTTACAACAATGTGATCAAACTTCTTTTGTCCTGGGAAAGCCCAGAGATTTTTTTCCTGGCATGATGTACAGTTTATTTTGAACTTCAACTCAGCAGACAACTAAAGAGTTGGATGGAAGTTGGGCTACTGCTGGTCAAAGAAGCAGAGGAGGAAGGTGTGTCCACAGGCAGAGAGAAAAGAGGAAAAGCAACCAACTAGGGCTGAGAGTAGTGACTTTGAATGTTGGGACTATGACAGGAACGGCTCCAGAGTTGGTTGGCGTGATGCAGAGAAGAAGGGTGGATATTCTGTGTCTTCAGGAGACCAGCTGGAAAGGAAGCAAAGCTAGAAGCTTCAGAGCTTAGCAAGGTTGTTAGTGCTTATGTTATACAGGAAGGACGAGTTAGAAGAGAAGGAGTAACTCTGGAATGAGGTGGATAGAGTGATGCACAGTATCCCCAGAGATGAAAGAGTAGTGACCAGTGCAGACTTCAGTGATCATGTTGGAGAAGGCAATGAGGTGATGAGGAAGTGTTGGGCAGGTTTGGTATTCAAGATAGGCATGCAGAAGGTCAGATGGTGGTAGACTTTGCAAAAAGGATGGAAATGGCTGTAATGAATACTTTCTTCCAGTAGAGGCAGGAACATGTGGTGACTTATAAGATTGGTGGTAGGAGCACACAGGTGAACTATATATTGTGTTAATGTGGTTTCCTGCTGCCAGAAGAAGTTTGGAGATCTCCTGGCGACAATTATGTGACTTTTTCCTCTTCTTCCTCTCTGGATCCGCCGGGCCTTTCTGAGTGTGTTAGGTCATGAAGGAAGCAGCCCCAAGCCAACTTTTAAATGCAAAAAGATATTTATTTAAAAGAAAAAGAGGATTAACCCTTTAGGCGCTGGAGTTTTTTCAAGAAAATATACAATTTTGATATCAAGATTTCAAAAGGCTATAACTTAAAAGCAGTTTGAGATAAAGGTATACTGTCAATGAGAAAATTGTTCAGTATGACTCAAAGTCTGTGATGGTAGTGAAATTATTCATATAATTTGCATATTATGATGTCACAAGGTGGTGGCCATATTGGAAAATGTTCAATTTTGATATCAAGGTTTCAAAAGGCTATAACTTTAAAGTGGTTTGAGATAAAGGCATACTGTAAATGAGATATCTTCAGTATGAACCAAAATTTGAAATGGAAGTAGATTTATCATCTAATTTGATTATTGTGACATCACCTGCCCAAACTTGCCCAGTAATCCTCAATTTCAGATTTTTCCCGAAGCCCCATGCACAATGAAAGCTTTCATTTCAGCGACAATCACATCATAAAGTCATGAAATTTTGGAGTTTGGTTTCAATATTTCCCTTTCAAAGAACTGGTGGCCTTTTCTGTTTGTTTGATTGGTGATGAAGCTCCAGAACTAATCATTTGGAAAAGGGATGAAATCAATGGGCTCAGAATTTGTCAGATCGTCTCCATAATAACCAACAGGCTCATCAAAGTTTAGGCTCCACTTTCGATACTCTTCCTTTTCTCTCAAGAACTCTCAGTTGCCACCATCATCATCATCATCACCATGATTTCTGGTTAGCGGTGTGTTTTTTTCCTGCGTTGCCAGGACAATCGCAGTTGTTTTCATCCCCGTACATTTTTCCATATTTGCAGTGTTATGAGCCCCCCTGACATCTCCACCTGCTTGGGGATCGCAGAATACTTCCACCCAGCCACGCTGAGGTGAAACAGCCGCTATTCTTTGGCATCCTCTGCCATAGATCACCGCTGTACAGCCCTCCAGACAACAAAAAGATTATAAAATGGGTAAAATGCATAAGAACCTCAGAAAAGAATGAAATAACTGTCCGAAGCAGGCCAGCTATCCCGTCGAACCTGACATTCAGACCCATGCCTGCCTAGCCCCTCTATCCTTTCTGATAAAATAATAAAACACCTGAGGTCCTCGCACATAATGCACTAAACAACAACAAAAGAATATACTGAATCACAAAGGTATAATGAATCATAACATAACATCACCAAAAATATATATTTCAAATATAATGAATACTAAATATTTCTCAACTGAAAGAATAACCCCCCAAGACTTCCATAGTCGTAGGAGATACAGTGATCCCTTAGTTTTCGTGGTTAATGGGGACCGGCGCCCCCCCCCCCCCCCGCGACAATCAAAATCTGCGAACTGGAGCCAGAGCCCCCCCCGATCCTAAATAATGTGTTTAAAATATGATTAAACACCACAAAAAAGTAGCGAGACACTGCAGTGACACAAGACAAAGGCTAAACTGTGGTCTTTCTGTTTCAAATTCAAATATACTTTACTGATCCCCCAAGGGGGAAATTCAGGTTTCAGTACAGTCCAGTCTGGTGTACCTGAGGAGCTGCCGGCGTCCAGCGCTGCTTTTCATGTCCCGGTCCTGTGGTCCGAGTGCTAACTTCAGTTAACAGCCGTTAAAACCAGTATATCTCCATAATGATGAATCAAGTAGGATATCTCCAGGTCAGAGGAGGAAACACCGATGAACCAAACCGTTTCTTGTGAGAAGACTGAACTCCTTCAGTCCAGTGAACGATGGAGCTGACCGTCCCAGAGCCCGGCTCATCATGCGGACCAGGTTGTTGGCGTCGCCCCTGGCAGCACCAGGCCCCACCAGGTCTCCAGACAGCCCCCCCCCAGGCCAGCCGACCCACCCCGGCGTGCAGACCGCTGGACAGAGGCAGCACCCACGGGCCCCCGCCCTGGCCCAGCCGACGCCACAGCCTGGATCCAGCAGCAGTGGCCACTGCGGGCAGCAGCCCAGGACCCCTCAGCCTCCCCGAACTGGCCCCCAGCCACATCGACCACGCCCGTGGCAGGACACCTCCACCAGCTGCAATAGGACCGATCCTCACCCGCAGACAGAATGCCGACACCCGACCGCAAAACCAGCTGGGGCCTCTTTTCACAGAATTTCAGTGATTATTTCTTGATTTTTTTATTATAATATATTTCTGAAAAAAATCTGCAAAGCACTAAAACCGCAGTACTCAAACCGCGAAGCGGCAAGGGATCACTGTACTCCTGAAGAATCCAGGTGGCTTGACAACGTTGTTCCAGGACAATGTTGGTGTTGGATTTTGACAGTCCATATGGTCAAGATTGAGTGGAAATGCTTGAGCCAGCAGTCACCCCGGGAGATTTTCCCATCAGTACTGAGAAGAAAAAGAAGACACCGTCCAGTATCTTGCACCAAGTAAAAAGGAACATTTTCAAACAAGTGATTAAAAATAAGTAAATAAGTGTCAGGGAAAGTTGTGCTGTGGCTGTTTCTTTGTTGTGTTTAGGGGCTTTTTACACTCTTGTCAACATTTGGCTGACCCGCTTCACAGTTCAATGTGGCATTGCTGGTTCACGGCTTCTTCTGTCTGCTGAATATAAATGCTAAAAATGCAAACCAGATAACAGGCTTGCACCTCTTTCTGAAAGTAAACATTTACAAATAGTTTTGCAGCTCCCAAGATTTTGACTCATTTTACAGTAACAACAAAAATGTTATTATTGACCTTAATGACCTTAGCAGACATCCCTGCTGTAGCTCAACTATTTAACAAGGTCCAGGTTGAGTTCAAGGAGGATTTTGGTGTAGCATATCCAGAAACAGCACATCTGAAACCACCATCATCAATTAAATATCACATAGGTTGTCATGGTGAAAGTAGAGTGTGTACTGACAGCATGCACATATTCACTGAATTGTTAAGCTCAGGATGACATGAATGCATCACTTTTTGTGCCTGTATTTTTTAGTGTGAGCCAGCAAGCCACAGGGAGAAGCAAAATCTCAATAAGGATAGTGGGCTTGTCCAGGAATTGAACCTGGGACCTCACACACCCAAAGCAAGAATCATACTACTAGACCAACAAACTCTGATACAAACCTCTTACAGGAAAAGTTGAGATGCTTTTCAAGAGCCAAACTTAACTTGCCGGTACAAGTCACGTATCTGACTACTTATGTCTCCCTTCTTTTCTGCTCTACCACCTGATTTCTTGCTTTCTCTGATGCACACTGCATTTCTCTGGGCATTTTCTAAAGTCTGTTGGCTTAGCAAGGATGCTAGCTCTCACTTTGCTTCTCTGCAGTCAGTTGAAGGCAAAGCTCTGATTGTGGGCCTGTGGTCCCTGGTGACTCCACGTTGGGAAATGTGGCATTAGAGGTGCCAGAGACCATGGACGAAGGTATTCCTAGGGCCAGAGCGCATGACATAGAATCTTATTTAATACTGCAGGTTCAGGACAAACAAATACAGTCCAAGCGTGATTAACGTCAGCAGTAGTCAGTCACTAAAATTAATTTTGCCTCTACATGTAACTTTTTTTTTAACTTAGTTTTTACTTGTTTTTTAATCAACACAGTACAGTTTATATATTTTAACATTTCAACACAATTCAATGAGTTCCTTTAGCCTTATCTCAGTTGTATATGAGTTTTTGCAAACCTCCTTAGGCAATATAAAATGGAAGAATAAATAATAATAATAACAATTATAGAAATAAATAGTTTCCACTCCGGAGTGTAAGGTTACGGGTACAAATCCCAGACAAAAACAGGATGCCACCATGATTATTTAACTTTGCCTAATGTTCATTTTACTGAGTCGACCTTGAACACCTCATTTGTCACCATAATGGCACCTCATTCAGTTAGCTAACTAGCTTTTATCCTGATGATTTCAACACGTATTTCAACAACAACATCAACATCAAGCATTTTTAACTATCCGGACTTGCTGCCAAGTTTAAATGCATTTCCAACAGCGGATGGATGAGTAAAACACTGTCTGACTAGACTGCAACTTTGTGTCTCTGCCGCAGCTCTCATCCACTTTTCAGGTGAGTTACTGAATTTAACAAAAGCAACTGACTCGATTACTCATTACTAGCAAAAGTAGTGGTATTACAGTAACGCATTACTTTCAATACTGCTATTACTTTCACTTAAAACTACAACCTGAGCCTGTCAGAAAACAAACACGTTTAGTGGACGTGTTTGGATCAGGCACAGTTGGCCTCAATAAATGTCATTGTTACATTTCAGCCACTGCAGCCCGTTTCTCGAGCTTACGTAAAAAATAACGGCTTAGCGTTCGAATGCCGATGCTTGAGCCCTCGTCAGTCACTGAAGAATGCATAGTATTGGTCTCAGCCATGGAGCTTGCATTAGTTTGGTAGTCTGTGGCTGTCCTTTCACCTGCTCCAGGTAAACCGTGGCGAGTTGATTCTTCCTCCTCGGCCGCTTCAACTGGGAGAAGATGATGTGCGTGCGTCCGCTTTACGTGGTAGTAGAAGGAGTTATACACCCTGTACTCACTTGGACAGCCATCAATCCCACACAGCACACGAAGGTCAGGGCCGCGACTGTGCATGGTGTTAATGTGACTCAAAAGCTGTTTTAGAGTCAATGCTACAAATACGTAGCATATGAAGCAACGCCAAATCATGGAAACAAGGACCTCGGTGGAGCAAGGCTGCGGTTGTGAAAAACAACCTCATTACTATGGTTACGCCACCTGCTAAGTGGTCGTAAATGTGGCGGTAAACTAAATTATCTTTTAGTTTTCTAGAATAATTAGCGTTAATCTGCAATGCACAGAAGATAATTATTTTGTAAAAAAAACTATCTTACTTTGGGCCAAAGAAAATAGAGGCACCTTGCTAGAGAAAAAAAAAGAGAACTAACTTCTGGTCTGAGAGCCCTGTCGCGCATGATCTGGTGGACGTCAGCCGTCAGGTGCTCTTGGAAGTCAAAGTGCGCAACGGTTTTTGTACTTGAAAAAGACTGAGACTTATTTGAATCCATGTTTCATTACAAGTAAGGTAAAATGCTGTATCCAGTGCTTATTTTTTGTGGTTCACATCACACACCCTTTGAGTGTTATTGATGTTTGAGTGTGTATTTTTTGTGTAATGTTGCAGCCGAACAGAGCACTGAGAGCGGGACGCGAGCTAACATTAGCAGAGCTAACTAGCTAAGTCTGCTACAGCATGGACAAATTGGATGAGGTCGCGGTGTTGATTTTAAGGGGTAATATATGCAAATGCTATTTTAAAATATATTACACGAACATACGTTTTACTTAGGAACAAGAAGGTGTGTTAATTAAATTAGTATGCATAATGTGATCTATGATGTTGAAACAAATTTTTGTCTTTCGTCACTTGCGTGAGTTTTATCACTGCGTCATTTTGGAAACATTTGTAGTTACTCATGTAATGTGGCAAGAGATGGATTGGGACAAAACCAAGAAAGCCAATTTGCTTAGGGTGAAGGAATAATTTATCAGACGAAATCATGTTTTAAATGTAGGAAATGATTACATCATTTTAAAAAAATACATTTTGACTTTTGGACTTTGCGTAGTTCTGAAGTTACTGTAAGTGTTCACATTCACCTGTGCAGGCCGCACAGCGCCATCAGCTTAATAATAAAGTTTGTAGATGTAGTATTTAAATTTGTCCATGGAAAAAAATAATTTTTTCAGTAGAAATATTAGCTATGACAAGATTGGTCTAGCAAAGGATTTTGTGTATTTAAACAGTATGTGCAATATTTATGCAGTTCCAATGCATTTGCTGCAGTGTGCTGTATGCTTCACGTGTGCACTTGTAAATTCCTAGTTTGAAAATTCATCTGTTATTGTGTAGGTGCTACAGGTTAAAAAGATGTCACACTGTATTGAAATTCAACATGTTCAGTTTCTCCTTGCTGGTTGTTCTGACTTTTTCACAATCATTACTGCTTTTTCCATTGCAATTAAAAGGCATCTGGCCCAGTGTGTCATGTGCATATATTATACAATGTGTAATAATTAATGTGCATTATTATGGTTTTGCACTTTTATCTATAATGTAGTTCACAATGTTGACAATGTTACTTGTCAAGTTCTGTCTTAGACCTGGGATTCAAGGCATTATGTTGCCCCGGCTGCTCAAAATATATATCTGAATAATTAGAGACCAGTCAACTAATGGCCCCAAATGATAATTGGTTGACGAGGAAATTCTTAATCAGGGGCAGCCCTAGTTATTCTAGTAACTCCTATAGTCTGTGGATATTCTCATTTATCCAGGTAAGTTCCATTCTCGCAACAATTGAATCATAGACAACTGGACTTAGATTTGTCTAGAAGACGTTTCGCCTCTTATCCAAGCGGCTTCATCAGTTCTCAATGCAACAGTCTGACTAGTCCACACTAGTCAGACAAACAGTGGAGTATGCCTCTGGTTTAACCTCTGTGGGGGTGTGCACCCACCACTTCCTAAACACAATACTTCGTTGGTGGAGTTTCACTGGACCCTTTGTTTGGGTCAGGAGAGCCACTCCAGTGAAAGGACAGTCGTTAGGGGTGAGTGGGGCCACTGGTGGACAACAGTCGTTAGGCATGAGGTGTGGTTGCCAGTGAACGACTGTCGTTATGCTTCTTAGAGCAACTTGACTTTAGTTCCTGGCAGTCCTTGTTATTCAGTCTCTTAGGAACAGTAGCGAGGGCTGCATTGTAAATGGGAGAAAGATGAAATCTCAAGTCACCTCCCCTGTTTAGAGACGGCTTTTCTAATTTAACGTAGATGGATTCTTTTACTCCTCTCTCAAACCATCTGTCCTCTCTGTCCAAGATTTTCACGTTTTTGTCCTCAAAAGAGTGAACCTTCTCCTTCATATGAACATAAACAGCAGAAACTGGACCTGCGGAGTTTGCCCTTCTGTGTTGAGCCATGCGTTTGTTCAGTGGTTGTTTGGTTTCCCCAATGTATGAGTCTTTGCATTCCTCACTGCATTGGACAGCATATACCAAATTACTTTTTTGCGTGTGGGGTACCCTGTCTTTGGGGTGTACTAGTTTTTGTCTGAGTGTGTTACCTGGTTTGAAACACACAGGAATTTGGTGTTGATTGAAAATTCTCCTGAGTTTTTCCGACACCCCGGACACGTAGGGTATGACAATGTTCCTGCGCTTGTTACCTTCCTCAGCCCTCTCTGAGATATTGTTCATGTTGGATCGTTTTGTTTTGTTGAACGTCCAGCTAGGATAGCCGCAAGTTTCCAACGCCCTCCTCACATGTTTGTGTTCCTGTTCCTTTGCCTGCGTAGTGGTAGGAACCTTATCAGCCCTGTGCTGTAGGGTTCTGATAACTCCCAATTTGTAGTAACTCCTATACTACATACAGCAGCAGCCAATGAAGTATCTACATTTCTATACTAAACTGGTTACCACTAGCAACCTAATTTGAGTGAAGTGTCAACTTTTAATAGTCTCATGCAGTTTCATTTCTAGAGCACTATTTCATCTTGCTATGTTTGTCTTCCAATGTGTTCATAACTGCCAACATCAGCGAGGCAATGATGGCCACCCTATCTCGTGAAGACTTGTGGATCTTTTCCCAGGCCCAGAGAACTTTTTACGGAGAAAAGTGGTCTGGCGTGCCTGTCATGGTGTATTGGAGGTCAGTTTCTCAGTGATGTGGCCTTAACTAACCACCTGTTTAAGTTGGCAGCAGCACATTGAGCTAACAGCACAGAGTTTTTGGAACAGGCAGGGTAGCCTACAGGTGTGTTCAATTCAGTTTTTGCCAGCTAAGTTTATTCTGTTTTTGTTCCTTTTGCAGTTATTTTTTATTTTGTAACACCAGTAGGCAGTCACCAAACGTACCTTTTTTGTCTCCTTCCTTGTTACAGTAGGCAAGTGTTTACATGTTTTATGTAGCCTAACATTATTAAACAGGCTAATTATTCCTGCCAAATTTGATAGCTTTACCATTAACCTGCATCCCAAAAAGGGAATAAAGGAATAAGCCTGTCATCAAGGACTATCCCTTTTAAGTGGGGCTGTTAAACAATTAAAAAAAATTTACTTGATTAATTGCAATACTACTCTGTGATTACTGGACTTATTGCAGTTAAAAATACTACTCATTACGTACACTAATATTACTTGTATTTTCTTCTATTCTTTTTTATAGTACTGAAGGATGCAATACGGTTAATTCATTACAATTTAAGGATGCAATTTTACAACACATCATAGTGTTTATTTTTTCACATCAGCTCTACATTTTGATTAGTGACTTAAATAAATGCCTATGTATCCATCTGCACATGTCACTGACAAACTGTCAAACCAAGAGTTTAACAGTGTTTTCCACTCTCTGTCTGATCAAACCACTGATTGCAGTGAATTTTACCTGATCACGGGCAGAGTCGGAGAGCTCTTCACCTGGTTGTTTCACATGTTTGAAGTTAATTATCAGGAATTTCTCTTTTAACAAATAAATACTTTGCTTTATAGATTAATTGAAATGTCTTCAGTTAGTTGATCAAATGGAACAGCTTAGTTATACTTGTGCAATGCCGTCAATGCTGCATTGTAGTTTTGTGTTATTAAGGAAAAAAATATATCTTTTTTTTCACAGGAATCTGGACAAGAGGACCTAAAATCTTCAGGCAGTTCCTCCATCAATGAGTCACCAATGCGACAGACCTCCACTCCTGTGAACGCAACTCCTACAAAGTACGCAAGCCCTGAAAAGGCTGTGAAGTTATCTTCTCCAGAATATGTATTGCACACCGACACTGAACTGGAGCAAGTCCGCCAACAATACTTTGAGTTGTCAAAGAAAGGCGAAGAGCGCAACTGCCAAATGTCAAAGGAGCTCAGATGGCGGCTCATCCGAAACACCATGACTAGTATGATTGCAATCTTGAGGGCAAAGGGGGATGGAGAATCACCCCAATACCCATCAAAACCAGAAATGACAGAAATGGCAAAGAGAATAGTACTGTACTAGCCCATGCTACAGGACCAAGGCATCAAGAATACATGGGGAAGTGAAATGCATCCAGTTTATGACCAAAGTATTTCATGTTGGACATTTTTAGTAGCGGTTTGAAAAATAGATTAAATGTCTTGTACAGGTCACTGTGTACGCACAGCTATAGAAAAGACTGCAAAATGTGAGATCCCCCCCAAAAAACACTCAGATGGGAGACATTTAAAGAGGTAAGGCTGCAAGTAATGAAGCAAGTTTTTTTTTTCCAACGATTAATCTGTTAATCATTTTCCAGATTAATTGATCAGTTGTTTTGTCAGAAAATGTCAGAAAGTTGTGAACAATCTTGATCACTTTTCCTCCTCAAATGTTTTGTTTTGTCCACAACCTAAAGATATTAATTTCACTGTCATATAAACAAGCTAGAAAAAAAATCACATTTGAGAAGCTGAAATCATATTTGGACGTTATTTAAAAAAAAAAAAAAAGAAACAAAGAAATGACAAAATGATCAATCGTGTCAAAGTACTGGGTGATCTGCCTCGAGTCTTCCCTCACTTGTGATAACGTTTTCTCAGATCCCATTTTCAATAATGTGTGTATTGTTTGTGTGTAATGTGTATGAGGGAGTATTGGTTTTTATTATGTGAAGCACTTTGTGTCACATTTTGTATGTATGAAAAGTGCTATAGAAAAAAAGTGATGGAATGATTGATTGATTTAATAGTTGACAACTTATTGATTAACTGACTGATCTTTCCAGCTTTACAAAGAGGTGCCATCTTGAGCAGCCAAGAGATACCGATGAATCAAGTGACTCAACAATCATTCTGGATCGGTCCACAGAAGAGAGTAGCAGCCCAGACTCGGCCAGTAAAGAAAGTGACTTAGGTGAGTTTCAACTTTGCATTTACAGTTTTGCCCTTGTGAGGTTTTTATATTTCAGTTTTAACTAAGAAACCCACATTATTGGGTCAAGAGGACATTTCTGAAATGATAGAAGTAAAAGTAAAATTGGCATCAGAGGATACATTTGTGCTGTTTTATTATCAATGTATTAACATTACTGTAGAAATTAACATTTAACAGAAATCTGGCTTTGTGAAGGCAAAGCTCTGAACAGGTGCGCGCACACACACACACACACACACACTGCCACAACCTCATTGTCACACGTGAAGAAACATGGCTCTTATTAAAATGATGTAATTCATTAAGTATCTGTATTAATAAAAGCTGGTATTGTATCATTTTGAACATCTGGGTACCATGGTACTTTTGTAGTATCAATCAGTTCAACACTACTTTCTGTTACCACTCTGTATATCAAATTATATTATGTGTTTAAAAGCCATGTCCCTCACTGGAGGCATTTTTGTTCTTTTTAATTAATTAAATTTTTGGTTTAGTTTCCAAAATACTGAAATGATCCTTAAAGTGTATTATCCTGACAGAAGGATGTCTGTGTTATGTGTTTAAGGAAAAAGAAGATCACAAAGCCTCCTTGAAGAAGAACCCTCTTCCCCAGCCAGCCCTGATGGGGAGTTTGTCTAAATGCCCCATTGCTGTGTGTGTAGGAGGGGGTGAGTGCACGTTGGTAGGTGTGTACTTGTGCGCCTACAGGCAGTTGTATATGATGCATTTCTGAAAAATTAATAAGTATTTGGTAGTTAGTATCAGGGTTGTTGTCGTTGATTTAACTCCATGATGATTTTTCTACGGCAGATTTCTGACATTGTCATTTCACAACATGAGTTTTTTTTTTTTAAAGTGAGGCACATTAATTATGTATTTTTGTGTCTTACAGCTAACAAGCCTGCAGATAGTGACGGTCCAGACCCCTACAGTCCAGCAACCTTGGCCAAGCACTACAAGACCCTACAAACTTTGTTTAAAAGAAAAACTCCAAACCACCAGGATGTCTCTCATCTCCTAGACTTGGAATTTCAAGCCAGAAGAGCATTCATTGATTAAGATGCCATTCACGAGGATGACAGACACAAGAAGGTTATAGAAGCATATCCTTGTTTCAAGGACATTGGACATGTAAGTCATTATTGAATGTGCATGATTAAAACCACACACAATGGTTAATATACCAATTTCCTCCTCCTAAGTGATGCATTCACATGTCTGTATTGGTATCCTGAATATTTCATAGGTGATGGAGGAGCTTCATCGCATTTTGGATAGAGATACTGGCAACTTCATTGATGAAGTGAAAGGAAGATGGCATGACTTCTGCCAGGTGCAGTTTTTTGGTGTCTGGAAAAAGACGCTGAAACTCCCAATGGGAATGGACAAAGGTCAGCAATGATGTTTTGGTGTTATTAGTGATCAGAGTTTAGAGTGGACCTTCAGGCATGTTAATTGTCAAGTACATGTGCTAGTGTCTTGTCGTCCTCCTTTTTCATCCATGATGGTTATCTCATCACTGGCTAAATGTTTGTTTTTTACTGTGTGCACTGTGTCTGTTGTATAGCTTTGATCAGATCTGACCTTGTGCATTTTGTCCAAGTGTTGTAATGAATCTTTTCCTGTACAGCTGAACAGGCTCTTGAGATCCTACGTGTGCTGCCATCACTGTTCCCCTCCACATCTGCCCCTCCAGAGAGGGTACGAGATGCCAGTGAGGCTCTGCTGCATGTCCTCGAGGTGAGCTGTTTAAAATGTTGCGGAGTCTTTTTGACTACAGTACTGAAAAATGCAGCCGCTGCTGGTGAATAAGTTGGGAGGGCCTGCGTGTGAGTGTTGCGTTCACAAGCGGTCACGGCAAAGTTTGGCTTTTGGCACCAGCCTGCTGCAGAGAATGTAGATCACTGCTTAGATGCAAAATGAAGTATTCTGCAAGGAATTATTGCAAAGTAATTTCAGAAGCCTCCATTAAGGCCTGGAGGCATCTGAAACTCAGCTTCAGCTGCTGCCATGGCAACATTCAGAAGGAACACTCTTTGTGTTCCATCAAATGATATCACATGATCTCGATGACATCACAAAGGTTTGTGATGTCAAACAAAAACACTAGGTTCTGGCTTGTACTAGCAAACCTCCTTTAAGCCAAAACGTCATGTGCTGAGCATTGGGAAAGTAAGCTGTGGATGATGCACAGCTAAAATAGGCTTCTCATTCTTGTCACACCAAACAAGCTTTGAACCCTCATGCCTTTGCACAGACAGGACACAGAGTCAACAGCAGGCTTTACACCTGATTGGCAAACTCATTCTGTAGTAAACCCTGAGTGGCTTTTTCTGCTCCCAACGTGGGGCTCCAACCCACCACCCTGAGATCAAGAGTCTCATTCTCTGCCGGCTGAGCTAGTTAGGCCTTGTGTAACTGAGAGCTGCGCTGCCGGATCCTTCTGGACACCACCTGAACGTTTCATCACTGGTCAGACTGAGCAGGGGGTTCATTTAACCACCGTTTAGTAAAAGTAATATGATTTAGCAGCATGCAGGGTGATGAGTGAAAACATCTCTCCTTTAGCATTCCGGCTAGCTCGCTAGCCACCTATAAGCCTGCCTTGTTTCACAAATATATATGGCCCTGGATATTTATTTTGTTAGGTATAAGGTGAGGCTAGTGATGTTAACATCACTTTATTAATTATATTAATACAATGCTGCGACTGTCTGGTGTTAACATAGCTCTGGTGTGGGAAAGACCTATGGACCAGAGCTAATGCTAACAGAACTCATCACCCTCCCTGCTGCTAAATCATATCATTACTTTTACTAAACAGTGGTTAAATCAATCATCTAATAAACAAAGTAAACTTACCTTGTCTTAAATGTAGGTGTGTTTTGTAACTTTCCCCACGTTCACTTGATTGTGTGGATGGACACAACTTAACCCAGAGCCTGCATTCTCCAGAATTAGTTTCGGCTTGGGAAAGAGAATAAAAATGTCCCTCCAAACGTTCTGGACACCTCGAGTCACTGTTGCAGGTCCCCAGCAGCAATATTTCACCACGGCGTTATTCTAGTGTAATGTAAATACGGTTGATAGGCATTGGAAAAAATGGCAAAATAACGTTGTCCTTAATGGAGGAGCAGCGAGAATGTCTGACCCAGCAACAGTAACTAGGAAGGGGGCTATTCCTGGACTATTCCCTGTTCCTGCTGCTGTGTCTTTGTTGACCCCTGACCCCGTATGGATAAGACATTGGCTTCTGTAGCCAGGGGTTGTGGCCTCAAGTCCCACCTGAGGTGATTTGTGAGATTTCACTGCTTTTCTCTTTGTGCCTCTTTCCCACAATGCAATACTGCAGAATACAAAAAGCCAGTGAGAGCCAGTGTAGAGCTTTTTAAGATTAAGATTAAGAGAGTAGTCCCCCACATAGATTCACACTGTACCTGCAATGGAAAGTACTTTTTCTACATTTTCCTTGGCAGTGCCTCAATATTCTGTCCTTAAAAATGATGAAAACAGGCTGACTAAAAGCATTCACCGTGAAGTCCAACTAACCTTTTGAACCCTTCAGTATGAACATGGAATGATGAGAAACCTCATACTCCCAAAGAGCCTCCTATAAAGTCTCATGAGGAACATGGCTTTGAAGCACACATGCACTATTTATACCTGTAAGGGTGTACCCATAACATAACATAAGGTACCCATAACTTAATATTTTGTTGCACAACCTTTTGAGGCAATCACTGCAATTAAACAATTTCTGTATTTGTCAATGAGCGTTCTGCAGCTGTCAACAGGTATTTTGGCCCACTCCTCATGAGCAAACTGCTCCAGTTGTCTCAGGTTTGATGGGTGTCTTCTCCAAATGGCATGTTTCAGCTCCTTCCACAGATGTTCAATGGGATTCAGATCTGGGCTCATGGAAGGCCACTTTAGAATAGTCCAACGCTTTTCTCTCAGCCATTCTTGGGTGTTTTTGGCTGTGTGTTTTGGATCGTTGTCCTGTTGGAAAACCCATGACCTGCGACTGAGACCAAGCTTTCTGACACTAGGCAGAACATTTCTCTCCAGAATGCCTTGATAGTCTTCAGATTTCATTTTACCTTGCACACATTCAAGACACCCTGTACCAGATGCAGCAAAGCAGCCCCAAAACATTACTGAGTCTCCTCCATGTTTCACCGTAGGAACAGTGTTCTTTTCTTCGTATGCTTGGTTTTTGAGTCTATGAACATAGAGTTGATGTGCCTTACCAAAAAGCTTCATTTTGGTCTCATCTGTCCAAAGGACATTCTCCCAGAAGCTTTGTGGCTTGTCAACATGCATTTTTGTAAATTCCAGTCACGCTTTTTTATGATTTTTTTTTCAGCAGTGGTGTCCTCCTTGGTCGTCTCCCATGAAGTCCACTTTGGCTCAAACAACGACGAATGGTGCGATCTGACACTGATGTACCTTGGCCTTGGAGTTCACCTTTAATTTCTTTGGAGGTTGTTCTGGGCTCTTTGGATACAATTCGAACGATCCGTCTCTTCAATTTGTCATCAATTTTCCTCTTACGGCCATGTCCAGGGAGGTTGGCTACTGTCCCGTGGGTCTTGAACTTCTGAATAATACAAAAAAGTTCCTGTTGTCACAGGAACTTCAAGCTGTTTAGAGATGGTCTTATAGCCTTCACCTTTAAGATGTTTGTCTATAATTTTTTTTCGGATGTCCTTGGACAATTCTCTCCTTCGCTTTCTGTTGTCCATGTTTAGTGTGGTACACACCTTTTCACCAAACAGCAGAGTGACTACTTGTCTCCCTTTAAATAGGCAGACTGACTGATTATGAGTTTGGAAACACCTGTGATGTCAATTAAAGGACACACCTGAGTTAATCATGTCACTCTGGTCAAATAATTTTCAATCTTTTATAGAGGTACCATCATTTTTGTCCAGGCCTGTTTCATTAGTTTGTTTTTTTAAATAATTATGTTAATCAGCAATTCAAAAGTGATGGCTGATTTTGAGTGTTTGATTTATTATTACTTTTGCAAGTTTCAAGTGATTTCAGTGACCATTGTGGGTTTTTCTTTCATTAACTGAGGGGTACCAACAATTTTGTTCACGTGTGTAAATATATATACACAAGAATTTTTTTTTTCTTTAAGCGTTGAGGACACAGCGACCAAGAGTGATGTGCCATGAAATGTGCAAATGAACAGGTAGTGCAGTCTGAACGTTAATGTAAGGTATAGTGTTCTGGGTTCTGTCAATGTGACAGCAGTGTCAGAGTCAGAGGTGGAGAGTGGGGGATGTCGGGGGGTTCCGGGTCTTATTGATAAGGCTGACAGCAGACGGGAAGAAACTGTTCTTGTGGCGTGAGGTTTTGGTCTTGATGGACCGCAACCTCCTGCCAGAGGGGAGTGACTCAAAGAGTTGGTGTCCGGGGTGGGAGGGATCAGCCACAATCTTTCCTGCACGCCTCAGGGTCCTGGAGGAGTCCAGGTCCTGAAGAGATGGGAGATTGCAGCCAATCACCTTCTCAGCTGAATGAATGACACGCTGCAGCCTGCTCTTGTCCTTGGCGGTGGCGGCAGCATACCAGATGGTGATGGAGGAGGTGAGGATGGACTCAATGATGGCTGTGTAGAAGTGCACCATCATTGTCTTTGGCAGACTAAATTTCTGCAGCTGCCTCAGGAACTACATCCTCTGCTGTGCTTTCTTGATGAGGGAGCTGATGTTTAGCTCCCACTGAAGGTCCTGGGAGATGGCAGTTGCCAGGAAGCAGAAAGACTCCACAGTGTCAATAGTGGAGTCACAGAGGGTGATGGGGGCAGGTGGGGCTGAGTTCTTCCTGTAGTCCACAACCATCTCCACTGTCTTTAGAACGTTGAGCTCGAGGCTGTTCTGGCTGCACCAGGTCACCAGGTGGTCAACCTCCCACCCGTAGGCGGACTCGTCACCATCAGAGATGAGTTCGATGAGGGTGGTGTCATCCACAAACTTCAGGAGCTTGACAGACTGGTGACTGGAAGTGCAGCTGTTTGTGTACAGGGAGAAGAGCAGAGGAGAAAGACCACAGCCCTGGGGGATCCAGTACTGATGGTCTGTGGGTTCGAGATGTGTTTTCCCAGCTTCACATACTGTTTCCTGTCAGACAGGAAGTCTGTGATCCACCTGCAGGTGGAGTCAGGTCAGCTGGGAGAGCTTCTCCTGTAGCAGAGAGGGGACGATGGTGTTAAAAGCAGAGCTGAAATCCACAAACAGGATCCTGGCGTAGGTTCCTGAGGAGTCCAGGTGCTGGAGGATGAAGTGGAGGGCCAAGTTGACAGCGTCATCTACAGACCTGTTGGCTCTGTCAGTAAACTGCAGGGGGTCCAGGAGAGGGTCAGTGATGGCTTTGAGGTGTGAGAGTACAAGGCGCTCAGAGGTCTTCATGACTAC
This sequence comes from Hirundichthys speculiger, assembly GCA_018398805.1. Taxonomy (NCBI): domain Eukaryota; kingdom Metazoa; phylum Chordata; class Actinopteri; order Beloniformes; family Exocoetidae; genus Hirundichthys; species Hirundichthys speculiger. The sequence continues at coordinate 665,725 of JAGFBZ010000420.1, forward strand.
AGAGGTCAGGGCGACAGGTCTGAAGTCGTTAAGTCCTGTGGTCCTTGGCTTCTTGGGAACAGGGATGATGGTTGAGGTCTTGAAGCAGGCTGGCATGTGACAGGTCTCCAGTGAGGTGTTAAAAATGTCTGTGAACACTGGAGACAGCTGATCAGCACAGTGCTTCAGGGTGGATGGGGAGATGGAATCCGGTCCAGCTGCTTTTTGGGGGTTCTGTCTCTTAAGGAGTTTGTTGACGTCCCTCTCATGAATGCAAAGAGTCGTCACCGTGGGGGGATGACTGGAGCTGGAGCTGTTGGGGTTGTGGGGGATGGTTGCAGGACTGTCTCTTTGTTTTTCAAAACGATAGTAGAAGTCGTTCAGGTCGTTGGCTAGGCGTCGGTCGTTGATGGAGTGGGGGGCTTTAGGCTTGTAGTTGGTGATTTGCCTAAGCCCTTTCCAGACAGACGCAGAGTCATTAGCTGAGAACTGGTGTTGGTACAGTTGGTGACTGTTGGTACAGTCATTTAGCTTCTCTCACCGCCTTGCTAAACTTGTACTTTGCCACTCTGAATCTGTCTTTGTCTCCACTCCTGAAGGCCTCTTCCTTTGCCAACCTTAGCTGTCTGAGTTTGGCTGTGAACCAGGGTTTTTCGTTGTTGTAACTCACCCTGGTGCGTGATGGGACACAGCAGTCTTCACAAAAGCTGATGTATGATGTCACAGCCTCTGTGTACTCATCCAGATTGTTGGTAGCAGTCCTGAAAACATCTCAATCAGTAGAGTCCAAACACGCCTGGAGATCCTCCACTGCTTCACTGGTCCACTTCTTCGAGGTCCGCACTACAGGTTTGCAGAGCTTTAGTTTCTGCCTGTAGGCAGGAGTCAGGTGTAGCATGACATGGTCAGAGTGACCCAGTGCAGCACGGGGGAAGGCATGATAAGCACCTCTGATTGTAGTGTAACAGTGATCCAGAATTTTCTCCTCTCTGGTCGGGCATTTAATAAGCTGTCTATATTTTGGTAGTTCATGAGTGAGGTTACCTTTGTTAAAGTCTCCAAGGACAATAACTAAAGAGTCCGGGTTGGCCCGCTCCACACACAGTATCTGGTCGGCGAGTATGCGCTGTCCGTTCTGCGCGTCGGCCTGAGGCGGGATGTAGACACCGACCAGGATGAATGAAGTGAACTCACGGGGAGAATATAACGGCTTACAGATGATGAAGAAAGATTCCACGTCAGGAGAACAGTGCTGCTGGATCGCTGTTACATCGTTGCACCAACTGCTGTTGATGTAGAAACAGATTCCTCCACTTTTAGTTTTGCCGTAAAGTTCTGTTTCTGTCTGCGCGGTAGAATTGGAAGCCCGCCAACTGCAGTGCCGGTATTAATCCACTCAGCCACGTCTCCGTGAAGCACAAAACCGCAGATGAAGAAAAGTCCCTGTTTTTACCCAACAGCAGTTGCAATTCCTCCACATTGTTGGGCAGTGAGCGCACGTTAGAGAGAAATATTACTGGGAGTGCTGTGCCGTGTCCGCGCTGGCGGAGGCGTGTGAGCGCTCCGGCTCGCTTTCCTCCCCTCCGGCGCTTCACTGTGTGCGCAAAGGTGAGAGCACCTTTGACCAAGATGTCCAAAATTTCCAGAGTTGGGAGCAGAAAATTAGGAAATAAATCCTCTGGAGTTGTTGCCCTGATGTTCATAATCTCTTCTCTGGTGAAGGAGCTCTGGGTACCATCGCAAAAAACAGAATAAAAGCACAAAGCAAAACAAAACAACGTGCACCAACACACCGAGGCAGCCGTCCGCGGCGCCATCTTGTTACAGCGGAAGGTATGGGACGTAATATCCAGTGAAGCTTCTTCCTCATGTTGGTGGTAATGATGGCTCCTTGTGTGAGTTTGAGGGTTTAGCTGTCATATCATCATACTGGCTACCCTCATTATTGTTAATAATAATAATTATACATTTTATTTAAAGGCGCCTTTCTGTCACTCAAGGTCACCGTACAGTGTATTAAAACACAGTTAAAAACAAACACAATAAATATATAAAACACAGGCCTAAATGAGATGGGTTAAAATTCGAAAGAGCAGTGGTTAGGACAGTGAAAAAGCCAATTTAAACAGATGAGTTTTGAGTGAGGATTTGAAAAGAGGGAGTGAGTCCAAATTTCTGATTCCTGAAGGAAGTGAGTTCCAGAGCCGAGGACCAGAACAGCTGAAGACCCTGCTCCCCATGGTGGTGAGACAGGCAGAGGGCACAGACAGGTGGATGGAAGCAGAGGATCTGAGGGCATGGGAGGGAGTGGCGACAGAGCTGAGGTCAGACAGGTATGGAGGAGCGAGGTTATGGATGGCCTTGAATGTTAGGAGGAGAATCTTGAACTGGATGCGGTGTTTAATGGGGAGCCAGTGTAGCTGCAGCAGAGTGGGCGTGATGTGGTGGATGGAAGGGGTTCTGGTGATGATCCGGGCAACTGAGTTCTGAACCAGTTGCAGCTTATGGAGGGATTTATGAGGGAGACCGTAGAGAAGGGAGTTGCAATAGTCCAGGCGAGAGGTGACGAGACACCACCCGTGTTCCTAAAAGTGTTCTCTCTGGTCATGCTGATTGTATCTCAGAGGGGGATGAGTTATTTGGGGCCTTGTCCCTTGGTGGGGGACAATTAATCTGGCTCACCATGTTAGTGGTTTGTCTTTAGACCTGGACAGCCTCACGGCTGTGGCTACTGTTGGTTTCCAGACCCTCTTGTTTTCAGACGTTGCAAAAACCAAACTGCTTTGGACTAGTTTGGTTTTGAATCACTGATAGGCTGCTCAGGGTTGTATTTGTTGTATTATTGGCTACTTGGCATTGCACATATATTCTGGACATTAGTGATCATGTGACTCATGTGGTATCATGTTTAAGTTCCCTTCTAAAAACTCAGAAAGATGGTGATTCTGTTGAGTCTTGGGGTTTTGACATAGCTGAGTTTCAGAATCCTCAAGGCATTAATGGAGGCTTCTGAAACTGCATTGCTATCATCCCTTGCAGGCTACTTCATTTTGCATATAAGCAGTTACCTACATCCTGTCCAGCAGGCTGGTGCCAAAAGCCAAACTTTGCTGTGACCGCTTCTGAACGCAACATTCACACGCAGGCCCTCCTCCCAACTCATTCATCAGCAGTGGCTGCAATTAAATGCAGCGGCACTGCGGCTCCTGGACACTATGTGAGTTGTGCGGGACAGACGGCGGTAATGCACCTTAATTCCAGACTGACTGCAACAGTTGCTCTCAGAAACACATCCATGCCTCTGGACAATTTAGTTTTTCTACGACTGCCTTGACAGAAGGCTCAGCAGCCTCAGTTCCTGTCAGTCAGTGGAAGTGTGAACAGTCAGTCAGACGTGATATTAAGAGTGTCACTGAGAGGCACGTGGATGGAGGGGAGGGGACAAAATGATGGCATCACAACAAAATGCTAGTTGCTGATACCATTAAAAAATGTTTGACTGTAAAAGGTGATGGTGTGACTTCAATCTAAGATCTTAGGCAGGTCATTTTTCATAAATTCTTTAGTTGTCTGCTGAGTTAAAGTTCAAAATAAACTGTACATCATGCTGGCAAGAAATCTCTGGGCTTTCCCAGGACAGCAGAAGGCAGATCATGACGTCACATGCTGTTGGGACTGGCGAATGGTCTAAAGCGCCAGATGCCAGGACTGTCTGTCTCCTTCCCGGTCACAGAGTGTTCTGGTGCCGTTGCTTCTTGGTAAATCCTCACCTTAAAAGTTCTCTTCAGACGCAGGCAAATTCACAAGGTAGCTGAATGTGCTGTCAGAAGTAAATAGTCTTCCAAAAGGCTAAAGATGATAAGTACATGAATGGGAACAGCATTTGATACAAACAGGTCAGAATGAAGGAGAGAAGAGCTGCTGAGAGGTGCTGCTAAAGTGTCCAAAACAAAAAAGTCCTCTTCAACCAATGATCCATCAGATAAATGCCTGATAAACAATCACCAACCCCAAATTCCAACTCCCACCTCTGCAGGGAGCCAACGACTGACTGATGACCTGAATCTGCTTTACTGTTGCTTTGAGAAACATCCCTTAACACCCTGACTAACTGGACAGCAGAAAAAGGGACATGGTTTTGTGGCAGCAGTGTGAAAATTTCAAAACATCAAGAAGACTTGGATACTTCTATCCATGCTGTGAGCTTGAATCATTGACTAATGACAAGTTTGGAAAGCAACATTACCTGTTTCCATATGGTTCTTTTTCTTTCTCATATTTTTCAGGTTTGCACCGCGAGGAATAACCAGAACAGCGGTCAAAGAAGCGTATCCCAACAGGACACTGGACTAAAAGGAAGACTGGAAAAGGGAAAGGATTTTGTTCCCACATGGTAAGGTAAGATTACCAAATGACTTTGAGGACTGTAAGGTCAAATCCATGACCTGAATTTTACTCCTAGTTAGGATAAACTCTTTCTGAACTATGATGTCCCTTGATACGGAAAAGCATCAAAAATGCCAACTCGTGTCCACAATTTTTGCAGTGCCTTTGACACAACTATAGACACAGTTCTGCTGTGGTAAAGATACGTATGCTGGCTCAGCGAGGCTGCTAGCTCTCGTTTTGCTTCTCTGCAGTCAGTTAGAGGCAGAGCTCTGATTGCAAGCCTGTGGTCCCTGGTTGTTCCATGGTCAGTAATGTGGCATTAGTGATGCCAGCGACCATGGACAAAGGTATTCCTAGGACCAGAGCGTGTGACATAAAATGCTATTTCATACTGCTGGCTAAGGACAAACATAAATGCAGTACAACTGGGTTTAACAGTGGTAAGTCACTGAAATGAATGTTGCCACTCGGTGTAACTTTGCCAAAGCAATCCGAGAGTACAGAGTTTTACCTGGACGCCTGCTCAATCTGACCAGCCATGACAAGTTCAGGTGGTGAACAGAAGGATCCGGCAGCGCAGTGCTCAGTTACACAAGGGCCAACTCGCTCAGCCAGCAGAGAATGAGACTCTTAATCTCAGGGTTTTGGGTTGGAGCCCCACATTGGGTGGGGAAGAGCCACTCAGGGTTTACTAGTGAATGCACTTGCCAATCAGCCTGCCGTTGACTTCGTGTCCTGTCTGTGCAACAGCATGAGGGAACCAAGCTTGTTTTGTGTGACAAGAACGAGCAGCCTATTTTAGGTGTGAAATCATCCACAGTTTACCTTCTCAGTGCTCAGCACATGACATTTTGGGTTACAGGAGATGTGCTAGGACAAGCCAGAACCTACGTGTTAGGAAAATTAGCTGCGCTCATCCGGGAATTGAACCTGGGACTTCTCACACCCAAAGTGAGAATCATACTATTGGACCAATGAGTAACAACAAGCTGTCAAAAAAAAGTGAAACAAAGTGCTTGGCATCAAAGATGGCAGACGTCCCTGCAACAGCTGAACTATCTCTAATCTGACACAAAAGGTTTTTCAACGTCAGAAACCTTTGTGATGTCATTGAGGTCATGTGATATCATTTGATGGAACACAAAGGGCGTTTCTTCTGAATGTTGCCATGGCAGCAGCTGAAGCTGAGTTTCAGATTCCTCCAGGCCTTAATGGAGGCTTCTGAAACTGCTTTGTAATCATCCCTTGCAGGATACTTCATTTTGCATATAAGCAGTGACCTACATCCTGTCCAGCAGGCTGGTGCCAAAAGCAAAAGTTTGCCGTGACCGCTTTTGAATGCAACACTCACACGCAGGTCCTCCTCCCAACTCATTACAGTACAACTGGGATTAACATGGGCAGTGGTCAGTCAGTAAAATGAATGTTTACTTTAGGTGTAACTATAACAAAACAATGTGCAACTACAGTTTTCCCTGGACCCCTGCCAGATCTGACCAGTCACCACGTGTTTAGGTGGTGTCCAGCTCCCTGCAAACCTGCCCTGCATGGATGGAAAAAAAACCTTGAAGGTTTAAAGAACAGCAATTTAGCAGCACTTCCTGTTATGTACAAGATTAACAATCAATACTAGCTTCCACAAATCATTTTGTAAATCTTTTATATTTCAATGATTCATGGATATACAAGACAAAGAAAAAACCCAGAAGACTGGCAAAGCTGGAGACCTGAGTAGCTCAGATGGCAGAGCATCAGACTTTTAATCTGAGGGTCCTGGGTTAAAATCCCTGTTCAGGTGATTCAGTTGTTGAAAAACTAACACGGTTTGCTGTAGTTGACTTTGACATGTGCCAAGTGTTAGATCCCCCAGGCAACGGTTTCAGTCTCTGACCAGCAGAGTCTGTCACCGGGACCAGCTCTCCGTCCTTTGGTCCCGAATTTGCGGCCTAGGGGGGTTCACCTCGCTAGGATTCCTCAACTTTGTTTAAGCTGGTGTCTGGGAAGATTTGCATCTCACTGCATCAATCCATCCAAATGGCCACCCTGCCTACTCTGATAACTACACTAAAGGAATAGCCTGGCTTTAGGTACTGTTATCAGCCACATTTGTTAACTGCAGCTCCCCCCTTATGATCTGGGCTCTTGTCAGGCCCGGACTGGCCATCGGGAGAACCGGGAGGTTTCCCGAAGCGCCGGCCTGTGATTGGCTTGCTGGCCTGCGTCTCTCTCTCTCTCTCTCTCTTTTTTTAAGTCTGCCGGTCAGCCGGCGCCACGGCTATCTGACTTTTTTTTTTTCTAAGTCAGAGAGGCAGGCCTGGCCAATCAGAGGCCACTCAGGCCAGTAGCATGTGAGGAAGACAAGGCGATTGGTTTGTTTTGATTAACACCTGCCCCAACAGTCCGTGTCAACCACACAGACAGCTGCTGGGGGGTGTGACACTGATGCTGCAGTCGCGCTGTGTGTGTAGCAGAGAGGAAGAGTCGAGGCTTCGACTAAACCATGGACCCCAACCCGGGTAAAAAAAAAAGAAAAGGCGGTGCCGAGAGGGAGAGACAGAAAAAAAAAGAGGCACTGGAGGAGGATGCGGCCAAATGCCGTAAATTGACAAGTTTTTTCAGCCCCCCCCCCCCCCCCCCCCCCCCCCCCCCCCCCCCCCCCCCCCCCCCCAGCCAAGATACCTCTGCAAGTAAGTTATGTAAGAAAAACAACAACAAAAAACACCCAGGGACCTGGGTCATTGAGGCTGTACACTTTTACACAGTAGGCTATAGGCCCTGGCCATGAAATTAAACAAGCCACTTTTTATTTACTGTTATCATTCCATTATTACGTGTATGAATACAAGGGCACAATAAGTGAGACATAGGCTACACTATCTTACTATATGAACTATAGTGTATGGAAAAACACTGTAAGCATATGTTTGCTATTCAAAGGTGGTGATGGTGATGACATAAGTCCTGCTGGTACTTCAGGAGAAGCCAGTGCAGAGCAGTTGGCAGAAGGTACACAATCATTTCTAGAGCAACAACATGCAAGTTGCAGACATAACACCGACAGGCACTGCCATTTGACATAAATGGCTCTCATTTCTATTAAGTACTAGTGCTGTTGAATTTTGCTGTCTGTTGCTGACTTGCTGTTATGTATCCCAGCCCTATATTAGAATATGAGTCAATATTATGTGATTGCTTATTAGGAACTATACTCTTGGACTGTATTATACATTGCGTCTATCAGTGCATGCATGTTCTGTGAACATGTATTCAAAGGCTGTCCCCTCATAGCTGATTCATTGTTTGATTTGGACTTTGTTGTCTTTGTTTATTAGGTTATATTGTAGGCTACACATAAAAATTATGCCAAAGAGGCAGTTGACATTCCACATGATATGATGTTTAAGTAATCTTGGCACTGCGTTAAACCTTTATTCTCTTCTAGTAAGTGTGTTAGTGGATTTTGCTGCGGATTGTTGTGTTACTGTATTTTACCAGCCCGGCCCCAAACACAAAAGTTACTGTATATTCCTAACTTAGTTTGTACATAGGTCCCATATTTGAACTTCTATTTGGAATGCAGTGTGTCTGTGTGTGTGTGTGTGTGTTCGTGTACATGCGTGCCAATGCATGTAGGTGTGGGCGTGAACGTGCGTGTGTGGGCAAGGCCAGGGTGGCCTGGTTACATGACTGACTCCTGGCCTGAAAAAGTCTCCCAGTCCGGCCCTGGCTCTTGTTACCGGCTAGGTTAGTTTAGTGGCTTGGACAGCAAGCCCCTAGGGTCTGTGACAATATTGGGCTAGAGTAACCAATCAGAACCTGTGTTGTTATGCGGAGGCACACCCAAAGTTGCAGAGTTGTGAGGACAGATCCGATGTCCACCACGGCATCTTGTGTTAATTGTGTATTTATTAAGCAGGTTAGCACGGTAAAGCAACAGCATTCATTGGTTAAACAGTGAAAATACAATCACTGATTCTCAAATAAAGCTGTGGCTTACAAATTGATTCATCTGCGTTGATCCAAGGACGGTTGGGGGTAGGCAAATGGCCAGTTTGCGCTCTCCGAGGCTGCTGAGGAGTGAGGTGATCGTGCCGGCCAAAAGCCCTAGGAACTTGACTCCGGCTCCTCCTCCTGGCTAGCAGTGAGCTAGGATAAATCCAAAAAGGCTCCAAAATATCCATCAAGAATGGGGAAAAATTGGTTAATCCGTTCGGAGTGTCGTTTCTTTGTTCTTGAAAAATTAATCCTTTTGAATATTTCCTTTGGAGTTGGTTAGCTTGCTCGGTCCCAAGTTAGTCCTGTTTCCTCCACACTCCTCGGAAGAACGCTATTTCTCTGAAACCTCAGCTTTTTATGCCTCCTGGCTGGCCACGCCTGACTTGCTCCAGCCCCCAAAGCCCTTGCAAAGTTCACACCTCTTGGTTGGTTACAATTCATGAAGGCTGTACAATAACATATTTACATAGCACTTCTGATTGGTCTTACAGTGACATGCGTAATCATATTTACATATTCTTACATGATTGGTACACGTTCCGAGTCTTACACAGTCAACCATCCCACAAGGTTAGCCTGATTGGTCCACGTTCACAGTGTCCCACACAGTCAACCATCCTACAAGGTTAGCCTGTTTACGAACTCTGCACGTGGCTACATCCAGCACATGGTTGCTCCCTCAAGGCTAGACTACTACTGCCAAGGCCAAGCAACTTCCTTCACCTATCGTCCATGGTTATGAGTTTTCCACATATAGTGAAAAGATCCATTCCATATCTTACAATTTTAATAACAGTTGCTCCTAATGCCTCCAAGGTCTTTTACTGGCTTCTAGAGTTGTTATTTTATTTTTTAAACAATTCAAGTTGTTTTTGAACAATTCCATCTAGCTTTCTCTTCTGCAGAATTTGTTAACTAATTACAATCCTAAATTCGGCCTCTTCTACAGGTTCAATTGGTTTCTTAATACATTAAAGCCTCCTGACACAGCCGTTGTTTACATTTCAACGCTGTACACACAGAGCTGGCTGTGCCATTGTTTACATTCCCCAATGGAACAGATAACACTCCAGCATTCAGTCACACTGCACATTTCTCTTCTGAATAGTTCCCTCATTTGACAATTTAATCTATTAATTCACATTTCTCTTTTGAATAGTTCCCTTATTTCACAATTAAATCAATTTAATCACATTTCTCTTTTGAATAGTTCCCTTATTTCACAATTAAATCAATTTAATCACATTTCACTTTTGAATAATTCCCTCGAGAATATTCCATAAACCTAATAGTCGAGATGATCCCAAAAATCCATGCCTCACTCGACACAAGGTAAACTGGATCTTTCTCTTCATCCAGCTGATAGGGGAATCTTAGTTTCAGATTGTCTACTTCTGTAGAGTTGGAGGGGCTCCTCAACCTCACAGGGATAAATAATGCATGTGTACATCAAAGACAGGGAGATATCATAGGATCGTATTCCTCATGAGACTTTATAGGAGGCTCTTTGGGGGAACCATGTTTCTCACTATTCCATGTATATACTGAAGGGTTCAAAAAGCTTGTTGGACTCCACGGTGGATGCTTTTAGTCAGCCTGTTTTCATCATTTTTGAGGCACAGACAGGGACAATGTGGAAAAAGTACTTTTCTATTGCAAGTACAGTGTGAATCTATGTGGGGGACTACTCTCTTAATTTCAACCCCAACTCCTGAACCACTCTTCCATTGCAGCACATGAAAGGAAGGAGTGATACTTTTATCAAACTTGTCATAAAGTCAGGCACGCTGACTGAATGTATGTGGTTGAAAACTCGATAATGTTATTTCCAAAGGAAGGATGAACTAAAGAGTTGAAAGTTTTTTATTCCTGAAAATGTCTTGTGATGCATTCAGAACAGGTTTGTCCTCTTCTTGATCAATCAGTCCACCTGATTTGTAAAGCAGCTTTGAAAGAAAACCTGTCTTGACTTAACTGACAAAGTTGTTGAAGAAAATCTCTGGAGAATGCAGGCATCGATGCTGCTACCTCTCACATGCAACGCGAGTGCTCTACCATTTGAGCTAATTCCCCTCCGCTAACAGAAACAGAAGGGTCCTCCAACCAAAGTTTTTCCGAATCTAACATGGACTCTCCAGCATCTTCTATTCCATAGCTTACAAGTTAGTTGCAAATGTCAAGCTCTACACTGGCTCTCACTGGCTTTTTGTATTCTGCAGAATTGCATTGTGGGAAAGAGGAACAAAGAGAAAAGCAGTAAAATCTCACAAATCACCTCAGGTGGGACTTGAGGCCACAACCCCTGGCTACAGAAGCCAATGCCTTATCCATACGGGGTCAGGGGTCAACACAGACACAGCAGCAGGAACAGGGAATAGTCCAGGGATACTTGCTGTGAGACTAAAGGAATTTAAATGTCTGTGACCTTATCTGCTAGCATGGTGTTGAGTGTCAGTTGTCCTTGTTGCTAGGCAACATGAAAAGATCATTCTAGAAGGTCAGCAGTTTTCCAGCATTCAGACTATAAAGTCTCTGAGCTTCACCTGGGTGTCCTGGAGTCCTTGTGTGGAGGAGGTGAACCTGCTGGATAGCTGAATGAAGGCCTCTGGGAGGTCAGACTACAGGTTTCAGAAACTTGGGGACAGGGGTGTGTTTCCAGCTGTGTTGCTTCACTCTGGACTGCAGACAGGTCAGTTTAGACTCTTACTACACTCTGCTGGAAGATGTCCACAATGTGTTTTGGTCTTGTTTTGCTTGAATAGACAACATCTCCTCACCAAAGAGACATCATCTGGATAGCAGCACATGTTTTATTTGAAGGTTATTAATTCTGACTCACCAAAAGTCAACATAAAGGTACTTCCAAGTGACAGGTCAGCTTTCTGTGACCTCCAGACGATTAAGACCGATAAAGCTACGTTCATTATTCATGGTTCTTTCATAGGTATCCAAGCCACCATCAGAGATGCTGGGTTTGGACCTGGGAACTGATAACAAACAAGTTGGTCACTCTGATCTTTGTCGTAGCACATACTCGTGAAGGTGGCGCGGCTTAGTTGGTTGAAGTGTCTGTCTAGTAAACTGGAAATGACTGAAATGGCCCCTCAGAATAGGGAGCACAAGTCATTTTGTGAAAATGACAGAGCGATATTAATGTTGCAAGCCAACTGTCTGTCTGAATGACAGTTATATGAGAAAAAGCATAATGATATTCAGCCTTGGTAGCAGCCATGCTGGACACTACACCACCATCACATCCCAGACAGTTGTGGTCATCTAATGTCCCCTTGGAACATGAACAGGCTCCACTGAGACTTGAACTCAGATCACTGGATTCAGAGTCCAGAGTGCTAACCATTACACCATGGAACCACTGGTAGATTGACGTTTGTTCTTGTTGTGTCCAGTCTTTGCTGTTTTCACATTTGAAATGAACACTATATCATGAAGTGTGAGCAAAAACACAGAATACAACAGATGTGTGTCCACACATGGACAGTTATCCATGTGTGTGTGTGAGACGATGCTTGTGTGACAGTGAGAGAAAGCTGTCTTGTGACCAGACACACCTCAAAGAACTGATGTAGCCAGTCTCTGTGGTGCAATAGGGTTAGCGCGTTCGGCTGTTAACTGAAAGGTTGGTGGTTCAAGCCCACCCAGGGATGTGCTTCTTTCTCATTTACAGAAACAGGGCTTGTGATGTTAGTTGACCTTCTGGTAAGGATCGCCCCCTTCCTAGTTACTGTTGCTGGGTCAGACGTTCTCGCTGCTCCTCCATTAATGACACTGTTAGTTTGCCTTTTTTTTCCATGCCTATCAACTGTATTTACATTACACTAGAATAACGCCGTGGTGAAATATTGCTGCTGGGGACCTGCAACAGTGACTCGAGGTGTCCAGAACGTTTGGAGGGGGCATTTTTATTCTCTTTCCCAAGCCGAAACAAATGCTGGAGAATGCAGGCTGTGAGTTAAATTGTGTCCGTCCACACAATCAACTGAACGTGGGGAAAGTTACAAAACACACCTACATTTATGTCAAGGTACACTGTAACCAATTTCTGTAATTTCTACAGCAAAAAACTACAGTATCTACTTGTTTTATCATTTTACAAGGTATAACTGTATATTGCAATGCATTATGGGTCAAAAATAATTACAGTAACTTCAAGCAGAAGTTTACAATAGCACATTGTAAAATTACAGGATGGTTTTGTTTTCAATTGGTTCTAACTGTAAACGATACATATTACAGTTACAGACTGTTAGTATTAAGGTGGTTTGAAAGAGGACGTTATGGTGGACATTACAGTTACATACTGTTAGTATTAAGGTGGTTTGAAAGAGGACGTTATGGTTGACATTACAGTTACATACTGTTAGTATTAAGGTGGTTTGAAAGAGGACGTTATGATGGACATTACAGTTACATACTGTTAGTATTAAGCAGTGTTGGGGTAGTTACTCAAAAAAAGTAATCCATTACACATTACTAGTTACTTTTTAAAAAAGTAATCCCTTACTTTACTTAGTTACTCGCTGCTGAAAGTAACTAGTTACATTACTAGTTACACTACTTTTGGATTACTCCGCAATATCACCTGAGCTGCACCTAACTTGATTGCCAATGAACAACATATAGTTAGAACTTTATTACTGCAGTGCCCAGATCAGCACAAATGTGTATTCTAATGAGGAGGACATACACAAGATCTCTTTTATGCACTTTAATGCAACAAAACTGGAAAAAATGACAGGAACATTTGCCAAAAAAGGCTACAAGACTTGCTGTATGCAAAATGTTTCAAAATAAAATTGGGATTAAAGCTTTCACTCTAATCTTAATTCACTCAGTAAATGTCTGTTTATATTTCCATGACGTAAGCACCAGCAAACTGAATTTCTTTACAACATAACTTAAGTCGTCCTTCCAACCACCCAGTACAAACAAAGTTTGTTTAAATTATATGATTAAATAAAATAAGACAATGGCTCTCATCACAATATCAGACAATGAATGAGACTTCAAAGGAAAATAACTTAACACTACATATGAAATGTAATTTGTAATTATGTGAACTATAGCTTTACAGTAAATTTTTTCTTTATCCTACTCGACATTCTCATCAAAGAAATGGTTATACCTCAGCAGGAGGAGTCTCTCAAACTGTTTGTCAGACAACCTGTTCCTCCTCGGAGTCAGTACCAGGCTGCCAAGGCTAAAGAGCCTCTCAACCGGTGCACTAGAGGGTGTGGCTGTGTTGTACTTCAGTGATAAAGTCTTTATTGTGGGGAAACGGTGCAGGATCTCCATCTCTGACCCCGACTGCAAATAGTCAATGACTTCAGTTTCATGGTTGTAGGGGGCTAGATCCTCCTCATCAAAGTCAAAAAAGTCATTCTTACTTGTGCTGGAGGTGGGTGTCTGAGGCCTATGTACAACCTGCTTGTCGGGGGGGTAAGCACAGCATTCAGTGATCAGCAATGTCTTTAAGGCATCTCTCCTCTCTTCATCTTTCAGCCACCGCATTTAGTTTGACAGCAGCAAGGAGAGCATCTTTGCTGTCCAGCACCAGCTCAAATCGTTTCTTGATGGCCTGCAAATGCGATATGGAAAGATTTGATGAGCTTGGCTGTGTACAGTATAATTTGCAGTGCATAGTATTAGATTTAGCTTCTCAGCTGTAGTTGCCATGTGAGTAAATGAGGGATTGTGACATCTGTGGATTCACTTAAAAAGTTTAAAAATAATTATGAATTGACTTTTTACGGTGCTTCATGTAGTGTACATTCACTTATTAGATTTTTTATATGTATGTATTTATTCTATCATCTTAATAATTAGCTGTTAGTTAACTCTGATGCAATTACTTTAAATTTGTGCTGTCCCTGTAAAAAAAATAAACAAATTAAAAATTCATAAAATAATGCTTTTGACTTTCAAATTCAATTCAATTCAATTCAATTTTATTTATATAGCGTCTGTTACAATGACAATTGTCTCTAGGCGCTTTACAGAGACCCAGAGCATGACCCCCGAGCAAATATCATCAACTAAGATTATATAATTAAATCCAATCAATGATAATGGCAGGTAAAAAACTCCCACGTAGGGAGAAAAAAAAACCTTTATACCAAACAGTGGCAAGGAAAAACTCCACTTTAAGAGGAAGAAACCTTGAGCAGGACCTGGCTCATATGGGGGGACCTTCCTGCCGAAGGCCAGCCGGGTAGAGAAAGAAAAGAGGGGAGACAGGACAGAGAGAGGATGTAGGACAGAGAGAAGATGGAGGACAGAAAGAGGATGTAGGACAGAGAGAGGAGAGCACAGAAAAAGTAAAAAATAATAATAAAGAAGTAGTGGAATTGTTGTAGGGTGAATGCAAGCGAGCTATGGAGGGCCCTTGGGCGTGTGGTCAGCGTAATGAGCCATGATAGGCTCTTGAGTATCAGTAATGTGCGGGTGGGGTGTAGGTGAGGTGTGTGAGAGAAGGGGGAGGAGGGAGGGGGGGAGGAGGAGGGGGTTGGGTTGGGTTTAAGAAAAGAGAAGGGTAGGATTTCAAGCAAAAGGATTGCAATATATAAACATAAACAGATGGAGGCAGCAGCACTGGGATGAGATGGCCAGAGGACCAGGTCGCCGATCACCACGCCAGTCGGTACCCAAACACAAGTGGAGGAGAACCCCGGGATGGACAGTGGATGGAACTGCAAGTCAGCGTGAAACCCAGGAAACTCTGGCCTGCAAATACACAAAGAGAAAAGGGGGCAGAAACAGCACAACAAACACAGGAAAGCAAAGAAAATGGAGCACAGTTTCAGTAGCAGGGTGCTCCCAAATAATTATAAATGAGCTGGAGGAGGAGGAAGGGAGGAAGAAAGGGAAGAAAAGGAGAAGAGCAGTGGAGACACCACTCAGCAGATCATGCTGGTGTCTCCCTGTAGCGTAGGCCTATAGCAGCATAACTATGACGAAGCTGTGATTAAGACGAGCTACTCTAGTCTTACTACTACAACTATAGTTATAACTATTAGCCCCTACACACTATAGTTAAGACTAATTGTAGGCTTTACTGAACAGAAATGTTTTCAATTTAGTTTTAAAAATGGAGATAGTATCAGCCTCCTTAACCCAAACTGGTAGCTGGTTCCATTAAAAAAGGTGCCTGGTAGCAGAAGGCCCGTCCTCCAAACCTACTTTTAGATATTCTAGGAACGACGAGTAATCCTGCACTCTGAGAGCGGAGAGCTCTATTAGGAGCATAACATGCTATCAAGTCTTGTAAATAGCGCGGAGCTAGGCCATTAAGGGCCTTATATGCGAGAAGCAGAATTTTAAACTCAATTCTAAATTTCACGGGAAGCCAATGGAGGGAGGCTAACATGGGAGAGATGTGATCTCGCTTGCGGATTCCTGTCAGGACCCTCGCTGCTGCGTTCTGGATGAATTGAAGGCTATTTAGCGAGCTTTTCGGACATCCTGCTAACAGCGCATTACAGTAATCCAGTCTAGAGCTAACAAACGCGTGGATTAATTTTTCGGCATCACCCTGGGAGAGGATGCTCCTAATTTTGGCAATATTTCGGAGATGAAAAAAGGCAGTCTTGCAAACCTGATTAATATGCTGCTTAAATGACATATCCTGATCAAAAATAACTCCAAGGTTTTTCGCAACTGTGCTGAAATAATTCAATAATAATTAATTTTAATTTTAATAATTCAAGATGATTAAAACATGCATACCTGTACTATAGCATTAGGCAGGCCTGCTGTCATCTGGGAGAGCCCAACTTGCAGTGCCAGTGTCCTTGACATCAGAATCTCCAGTGTTGGCAGGAGACTGCCATAATAGCAGTTATCTTCACCTTGTAATATGTCCAAAGCCACTGTGAGTGGTTACATGACTGTGCAGTATTCCTTAAGGAACTGATATTCCCGTTCAGTGAAGGCTTTCATTTCTAGTCGACTGCAGAGAGTGTTCAACACTGAGATGGGAATGTCAATGATGCGGGACAGGGCATCATGGAAGGAGTTCCATCTTGTTGTTGTTGGTACTATGAGTTTTGTTTTGCACATACTCTCAACAAGTTCAGATGCCACAGTAGAACCACTGGTTTTATTCCAGAGGGCAGAACACTTCCCAGTTGCACTTCTGTAAACAGATTTGGACTCGGAGTTTGCTGTGAGCCATTTGTCAGCATCATTATTCAAAATCAAATTCAGTGTGTGCGATGCACATCTCAGGTGGGGGGGCAGAGAAAACTGTCCCTCTGAATCAGTACTGCTAAAGAGCACACTTTCAACATCTATGAACCTCACATCTTCATCCTCAATCTCCTCGTTTGAATCTGGCGCTGGCTCATACATTT
>JAGFBZ010000420.1:687457-689471 GCA_018398805.1 Hirundichthys speculiger
AGTGATAATGATCAGCCTAAACACGGTTGAGGAGAAAAAAGAAAATAGAAAAAAAGAATCCTTCCTCGTTGTATCAGCCGCGACCATGTGTCACACACATCAATGGCCAGCGATGAGACGCTGTTATGCTAAAGTGCGTTACTCTATGAAATTGGTGTCAGTCAGTGCGTTTACATGGGACGTTTAATTCCTATTTAATTCAGAATTAAAGTTAAATACGAATAAAAGTTACCATGTAAACACCTAATTCCATATGAAAATGTCAATTCCGTAAGTGGCTGGTTAATTCTGATTTTAATTCCGAATAGAATAATTCCGCGGTCATATTCCACTTTAAATTAATTCCCGTCTTTCTGCACATGCTTGTTCTCTTGCCCGTCTGTCGCGATGACGATTATATTCCGCGCTGGGCTTGTTTTCAAAACAAAGTTTCAAGATGGCAGCACGCAGAAAACGGTGGTCAAGAACAGAGATGATTTATTTAATAAATAGCTTGGAGGAACTGGAAATAATTAAAAGAACAGATGGCAGGAAACATAAAAATTGTGAGCTTTTCAAAGTTGTAGCGGCCAGGTTAAATGAAGGAGGTGTGGCAGAGACGCCACCCAGGTCAAAAATAAGTGGAATGTTGTTGCTAATCGAGTTGTTTTTCTTCCGGTAGATGTAGATGTAAGACGTCCCCCCCCCCCCCCCCCCCCCCCCCCCCCCCCCCCCCCCCCCATCCAATCAGAACCCTTCCCAACCCCCAGACTTAAAGCGGAGTTTGATAAAGCCAAACAAACGTGTTTTCCATGTAAACCTCAATTCGGAATTACTATTTCCATGTAAACTCGAAGGAAAATAGTTGTCGGAATTATTAATTCCGAATTAAAAAATATCACGTAACCGTGGCCTGTCTCTGTTATGAGCCTAGCTATCTACAACAGCGGAGCAGCAACCTGCTCATATCAGGTTTGATGCTCCAAAGTGGGAATGCAGCTGCGTGACATCCACCTCAACTGCATTCAACCGTCGGCTTGGGAGATGTCCATGCGGTGCGTAGTATTCTACGTTGCCTCACTCTCGAGAAGAGCAGGGAGAACACAATGTGTTTTTAAAAAAAAGCTAGCAGTTAACTAGCTAAAAGATAAGGTTTTTCATCACTCTAGTACAATAAGTCAGACAATATTCAATATTCAGTTACTTACCACTGAACAGCAAGACCTTGGCAAGATAATAATCTTCCTTCTTTTTTTTCCCCCCTTGCTGGTCCACTTTACATTTATCCAGCCATCATCATCCGTCAGATTAGGGCATTCTTTTATAGTAGACTCTGGGGCGCATGCGCAGTGCACAAGACCCGACGTGCAGCTGTCGAGTGGATGTAGACGCGTTTCGCATATGCGCAGAACCGATCGGGTTTCCGTGATGGACTGGGTAGTGACACCTAGCCTACCTGGCTACAGCACAGTTTATTATGGCTCAAAGATTTGGAGGTTATCAGAAGTATTTGGAGAGCGATTCCTAGGAGAACTAAGTACAGATGGGAAAGAAAGGTAAGTTACATTGATAATACTCCAGGTGACATGACTGATAGACAGGCTCTTGGCATAGGCGATATAGGCTGCCTAGGGCGCCATCTTTTGGTTGGGCGCCACCACGCCGCCAGTCCCCCTTGGCCTTGAGGGAAGATAAATATAAAATAATTTTCTATGCCCACTGGTGCCCTCACTTAGTGTTTTCTGTCTAGAAAAAAGTACATATTAACATTATAAAAAAATAAACAGTTATATTCCTTAATTATGTGTGAGCACGTGACATGTCGTTATTGGGTCCGGATCATGATGCGCGGATCAGAGGTCAGGTCAGGGCAGGTCAAGTGGAAGACGATCTCGGACAGGTGTAATTTGCGAGATGAAAAGGCCATCCAAGCCCTCAGAACCAAACTTTGAACTTCTCAGTTTCTTACAGGAGAAGAAATTGAAGGAAGTTTACCCCAATATGTGGGTCGCCCTGAGGATTGCTGTCACATTCA
>JAGFBZ010000421.1:0-10128 GCA_018398805.1 Hirundichthys speculiger
ACACAATAAAAATGTACAATTCTTACTCTCTTTATTCACTCATTCTCCAGATCATTGATCAGGTTTGAACCACAAACCAAGTTTATTTCTTCTTTCAGGCAGAGAGTAAAAAAGAACACCTAGCTGATGCAATTAAAAGGAGCAAAAGAAGGAATAGAAAGTGTAGCTGAACTGGTGTGAAATATTGTGGTAATCCACTTCCACTTGAGAAATCTAATTTATTTAGACAGAAATGGAGTCAAAACTAATCTAATTATTAATCCTCTTCTCCATTCTAGTCCTGTGTCTCTTCTCCTTTCCCTTTGCTATCTCCTCTGTTCTCTCCTTCCCTTCACATCTCCTTTTTTAGTTCTTTCAGTTTTTCACTCTCCTCAGCTACCACTACACTCCGCTGCTACTTTGCTTCCTCCCGCTTTTCCTTCCTTCCCTCCTCTACTCCAATCGCGTTAAGAATGAGGAAAATGATTCTATAAAACTGAAGAAGGGAAAGAGAGAAAAAAGTAAAAGAAAAAAATAAAAAAAAGAGGAGCTGCTGGAAACCAAAATGAAGAGGGGGATGAGGTGCAAAGTGAGGGAGGCAGAAGGGAGAGGAGAGGGAGAGGTCGCCGTTGGGTTTTTAATAATGCTGTCTGTGACTCAAAAGGGAGTAAGCATCCCTCTCTCTCTACACACCAAAACACACACAGACCGCACTCAAAGAGATCAATTTCCCTATTCTCGCCTCCCTAACATACATGAACCGCTTCTGAGCACGGGCTATGAATATTAAACTCCCGTATTCTGGCTCACTGTGGGCTAAAGATCAAGATCTGCTTCACAGTCGCATGTCATTTCCTTCTGTTCGCTAATTGTGGCTAACGACAGCTCGCACAAGGTCCTATTTTAACCTATGCATACCTGCAAAGACATTGTTAGTGGTGACTTTTGGATGGAGAAAAACATAGCGGGCCGTGGCTGAGCTTAGAATGTTAAAATGATGAATGAGAGACATTTCAGTTAAAGCAATATCTACATTAAGATCATTCATGATTATATTTAATCATTTTCAATGAATGCAGTAACATTGTAATCAGACATTATTGATAATGTGCTTACACAATGAACAGAAGTATTTCCTGATTCTTTAAATATCATCTGGACTTATTTACTGAACGTGACTTTGCAGTGTTGGTTAGAAAATGTCAGAGTAATAATATTCATTTTTCCAGTAGTAAACACACACAGAGCTGGTTGGATTTAATATGGAGATGGAGGTGTTGGCGTTCAGCAGCAGGAAAATCGCTGTAATTTTGCCGGGAGGAAAGATGACACAGTGTTCAGTGGTGGTTATTTTGTGAAGTTTTTCCGGACTACATCTCTAACGGTGAATTTGGAGCCTTCAAAGTTTTCTTGGGATGATGGCTCACTGGATCGACGGGTCGAGTTCTGCTGCTGAGGAATGAAAATATGTTGGGATGCTGTCAGTTGCAGAAATGAAACGGAATCATCTGTGTCATGGACCTTCGAACCAGAACTGATTTCAGAGACTAAACGCCTTTATTTAGCAGTGCCTCAGTAGAGGGACAAAGTCACCATTCAGACGGACCTTTAAAACCCATTAAATGAATGCCTGCCATCATTTAGACTCATTTCTGCGTCTTCTGTCTGGAGGCTGGGCACAGCCAGCTGGTAAACCCTGATGTAAGGAAACAAGCATGAAAATACGCTGTCTTATCAACTGTGATCCTGCACTAAACAAAGGAGGCTGAGAGAACCCCCCCCCCCCCCCCTTCAATGGTAACCAGTGAGACTGGTCGAGGCGCTGACTGACTGACCCAGTCCAAGTCTACTTCCGGCGGGTCAGCAGGTCTTCCTGCAGCCGCTGAGGAAGTTTCTGTTGTTCCAGATGAAACTCTTCCCAAAGTCTACTGAAGTGATGACAATCACTAATGTTGTAAGTTCAGTTTATTTATCACTTTTGATTTCTTTCTTTCGTGGAGCGTTTCCACAATCTCAGTGTTCATGAGAGCATCAGTGTCTCTAATCTGCAGAGAAATTTCTTCCTCAACATCAGCTTGATTTCTTGATTTTTTAGATCTTCATCATTTTATGAAGTATTTTACGTTCTTGAGGTGTGCTGTGATGAATGGGGGTTACCTGAGCATCAGAAAAATGTTATCCACTAGGTGGCAGCACCAGTGGAAACCGATCGTTACCACTGCACTTAGGATTTTTGCAAGATACATAAGCGTCCAGTTTTAAAAGGACAACACAAAATTACAGCTGATTCAGAAGGTGCTGATTTATCGTGAGGGTCAGGGCAAAACAGGGAAGAATATCGACATGCTGAAGGTCCAAAGAGATTCCAGGCTATGTTCCCGTTAATTCGGCACATGTCAGCACTGACGGAAAGGCGAGTGGTGATTCTGCCTACTTAGCCTGGAATAACTGGAGGAAGCTGTAGCAGAGAGGGAAGCATGTCTGCAAAGTCCCAGAAGAAAAAACTGTACAGTGAACCCTCACAGTTCACGGTCCAGTACATCGCGGAGGTTTCAAAAATATTAATTAAAAAAAAATATTTGAAAACATTTTTTTAAAAAATTGAAGAAAAAAAAAATTCAAACGAATTTTAAAAAATCGAAAAAAAAAAAAAAATTCTTACGAAGTGTGCGAGGGTGAAGTTAGAAGAACTTTATTATCGCATGGAAACTCCATTCTGTTCCAGAACAACAAAGGTAAACAGTAAACCCTCACACATTTGTCATCGATCTGCAGAGATCTATGTATGACCCCTTTTTACGAGTAATGGTTAATAAAATTCACTAGAACTAGTTACTGCCAAGTCTTTTAAGTCTTATTCTCAGTCATCAGGTGGTTCAAAATAAATGTAGAAGTATATACTATATTTTTCATTTTCAGGGACAGGACATCGTCTGTGCATCTTCTCGTCACAGAGCGGACGTCCCTGGGAGGTTATCTGCCAGTCTTACCCCCCGTAGCCTTGAGGGACGTGGAGACCACTGCCGATGTCAGCTGACACCACACCCTCACTGTCCTGTCTCTTTAATTGTTCTCTTAAATGTTTCACTGCTGGTTTTTAGTCCTCTCTGACGAATCAGGATTTAAAGATGTTAATAAAGATGTTGAATTTATGCCAGAGAGGACTGAAGGACACATTCACCTTCACACTCCCACAAAAATAAAAGTGCCATAAGATTAAATTGCATTTACATACTAGATGGTTTGGCTAGATGATGGCTGTAACCATGAATGTAAATGCAGACAAAAAAAAAAAAGGTTGTAGAAACAGTCTGCATGTCTATGTGCTTAATTTTATACACCTGTGGCCATAGAAGTGACTGGAACACCTGTTTCTGATCATTTGGATGAATGAGTAAATACTTTTGGCAATATAGTGTATTTCCAACTCTGATAAAATGATGGCTGTTGTCTGTGCTTTTTTCATTTATATTCTACCTCTTTCTCTTTCACTGCATCTGTTATCTGTACGGGGGGGGGGGGGGGTGTGTCTACAAAAGAGATGTTTGTCAAATTCTGAACTGACACAACAATTTATTTTAATGATAAATTCACATGAAAGGGCCGATTATCTGACTATTTAGGCTGAAACCTAAAGTATAAAGAATTACACTTTCTACACGTTTTAAGGACGAAGAGTAAAACTGCAGCTGGAGAAGAAACAAACTTAAATCAAAGAGATGACTCTTCCAGTCGCTGCAGGCTTCTCATAAGTTAGTTTACGTTGAGTTTAATGAGATGAAGGGAATAACTAGTAAATCATAAACAGAATATGTGCATGTTAAATCTGGGCCTCAGTATAAATTGAACCCAATTTTCTTCTTCTTGCAGCTTTCCCTTCAGGGGTTGCCACAGTGAATCACTGTTTTATGTACCGTCTTCTGCATCCCTCTGTCACACCAACCAACGCATTTCATTTTCCACCACACCAGAAAATCTAATCTTTGGTCTTCCCCCTTCTGCAGCAGCTCATCTCCAGCACTTTCCAAGTATTCATATCCTCCTATTGTGTGTCCAAACCGAACCCGTGCCTGCACATATTAATGTGGACCACATCATTTTTATGGAAAAAAAAGGTATCAAAGCTGTGCAGTGTTAATTGAGGAAGTTGGAGACATCTCAGGAGAACAACAGTCTACCGGCAAAAAATGTCATTTAACCCAAAGAGAAAACAAGCGAGCAACGGTAAAGTATCTGTCAGAGTAAATGATGCACAAAAAAAAAAACTTTCAATCTACAAGGACAGAGAAGCAGAATGATTTCACAGAAAGAGAGCAGCAGAAAACGTGGGTACTCTTATGAAACTTTCTCTCAAGCAGCTCTATACATCACAATATGGTCTGCCAGTCTGATTGTTATATTAGTTTCCTGAGGTACAAGTAAAACCGGCTCTTTTTTCCTCCAAAATAAACCCTTGGCAAAGACAGGAAGCTCTTACAAAGCTTCATTAAAGAAGACGCACGGCCTTCAGTTCAGGAAAAAAGAGCTTTACTAAACTGATCATACTGATTGTTTCTCTTTATTCAGTTCAGATTGATATTGATGATTGTGCAGCCCTCATTTAGGCTTCTCTGTCTTTTTAGAACAAAAATAATTGATAAAACATTCAAGAAAAAAAGCACCTACATTAAACTCACCCAGCAGTGAGAGGAAGAACATTTATTACTATAATCTGAGATGTATGAACACTGTGGAGGAGCGACAGCACTGATACTGAACAGATACTAATCTATAATAAAACTGATCAACCCATCCAGCCAGCAGCGTCTGGACAATCCAAACTGCAGCTTTTACAGCCGTCAAAACTTGTTGAATATACATTTTTAATCAAGAAGACTTTATTGATTATTACGTGACAAGCTAAGAAAAGATTTATTTCCACTCATCCTCTTTAAAACGAGCTGGATAAACTGAGGGTAAAGGTAAATTACGGAGCTTTTCTAGTCTTTAATGACCACTGATGTCCACGAACATAAGGACTTTGGCCCCTATTGTACACTTCCCGCTAGCCGCTACCGCTACCCGCAATTCGGGGTTTAGGAACCCCGCTAACCACTCATGCTCTTCCGCTCCAAAGCGCTATCCGTATGCGACTCCCTTACTCACATTGTAGGTGTGGCAATGGGCGTGTCTTTGCCCTTTCTGCAAACTCGAGTAGCAGGTTGTCAGACCACCCGCTACTCGTAGGAAGGGAGTTTTCCGTTTCACAAAGCGAGGTCACTGAACCCCCAGCTGGACGGTTCAGCTGATTCGGTTTCAGAAACCGAGATAACTCATACTCTGTTACCACGGTAACTGACTGTGAACTAAACCTGGTCGGGTTTAGTTCCACAACCGACTCTTTCTGTCTTCTCCCCTTCATGAAGCTGAAATGTGTTCAGTTTCACCAGACAAACGTTTTGGAGACGTCTGAACGATGACTAGTCGCATTTGTGACGATAAAGTACCGTTGTTTTGTTTTTTGGTGTTTTTTTTTTCTGTCTTTCTAACTTGCCATAAACTTGAGTCATCAAAGAATTATGTTGGGTAACCTACATGGTTGGAGTTAATATCACTAATTATTAAAAATAACTTTATTAGTGTCCTGCTTTGAGTAAGAAAGTTCCTTTAAAGATCACCAGATACTGGATGTGTTGACCCAGATAACCACTGATGCTCCTCAAATTATCTTTTACTCTGTTAACGTTGGAAAAGGTTTAAACATCGACGATTTCAGTGTGTTTTTTTCTTTTTTTTTCATTAATATTTAAATTATACATTCACTCCCTTCAAATTCTTCCACATCAACTGTCTTTTCCTTCTTTGCTTCTGCTGTTTCACGTTTCTGCAGAAAGTCACATGACTGGAAGACAGCAGGAGCATCTCTTCTGTTTACTTGGCGTTGCCGTGGTGAATCACGTCTCAGAGATCCATTGATGACGGCCTTTTACAGTCGCGGTAACTCTGTGTCAACAAACTCAGAGTGATGAAACCCTCTGAACTCCTGAAACTGAAAACTCTGAGTTTGTTTTTTGCCTCTGAGCTTGTTGAACCTCCTCTCTGAAACAGGCTCCAGGTCCTCCAGACAGCTGCTTGTTCTAGATGTTTCCCTCCTCCAACAGCCTGTTCATGACTAATTCATGTGAGCCAGGTGTGTTGATGCAGGGAAACATCTTCAACATGGCAGCGGGTTGAAGGAAACTAGTTCAGATGAAGAACTACCAGCCTGAGAGGTTTAGGGTTAGGGTTAGCTTGTCGTCAAGGCCTACGCATGTCTACCAATGATGCATGATGGTCAGTAACAGGGTGGAGCCTGATGATGTAAGCAGGAGGAGGAGACTTCTAAACCCTCCATTTTCACATGTTTGTGTGAATAGCTCCCATCCTGCTGGCATCTACCTTTACACCATCATGCTCAGCCCAAGCAGTTCCTTGAATGACCACAGCATTACTATTGCAACAACACATCATCAGTAGGGTAAAACTAACCGACGGTCTAAACCCAGTTCACGTTCCCTATTAGTGGGTGAACAATGCAACGCTTGGTGAATTCTGCTTCACAATGATAGGAAGAGCCGACATCGAAGGATCTTCACTCCAAAAGTGAGTCAAGCTCCACTGGCAGCCACGATAAAATGGCGATTAATGTTTTCTTATCTTATATTTTGTCTTTTTTGTCTTCTTTTTACGAAGGTTCCTCTGTGCAGCTTGAACCCACCGTCTGTGTTTCAGTCATTACTCCCACCAGAGCCCTCCCCGCCCCCCCGCCCTCCCGCCTCCCTGCAGCTGAAACTCCGGCCCTCGGCGATCGCTGTAATTGATCTCCACACTCCAATAAATGACACACATTTACATTGTCGTCATCGCTGCAGTACACAGCACGCCCCAAGCAAGAGGCATAATGCGATCCTGCACACATGCATGCACACGATAACACCCTGAGAGTGGAAAATTACACTTTCCTGTCCCGAGGATGGAGGTATTGATTGTGGCGCGTCGAACACAGGGCTTCGATTACTGCATTTATACGCTGACAGCGGCCGTGTTGGCCGTTTGGCTGTCAGAGAAACGCTCATAACTTACAGCGTTAATTGCTCAACAAGGAGCATAAACATTCAGTGTAACGAGGAAAGGAATAAGGACGGTGACAGCGGGGAGATGTGTCCACTGGATTTAATGGAGCAAAGTGCGAAAAATATGGTCATGAGCAGAATTTTTTGCTCAGTTTGAACCACATTTATAGCAGTTTGTAAGAGCAGAAAACAATAATATAACAATATAATAACAATATAATAGACAAGGTGTCATCTGTGCTTGTGTGGGCTGTTTTATATCCTTGTTTTGAGCCGGAAGCTGCGAAACACTTGGTGCAAACTATTTTCTTAACCCTTCTTTCACCAGAGCCCCCTTTAAACGGGGGACACGTCATTGTCAAGCAGGATCCTGGACCTGCTGGGGCCTGAGGGGTTAAACAGCATTAAAACAAAACAGTAAAAATTAGAAAATAATTCTCAGGATGATCGCCTTAATGGCTTCCATCACGCCCAAACACATTAGACGGAGCTGTTAAAATGGTTCTCACTCACAAAGAGACACGCTCACATGGGAAAAGCAGGTTAATACTGGAGTAATAAAAAGTTAGTGCATAAAACTCTTCAAAGACCATTTCCCTTATCAATTACTTAGAGACTGATTTTGTGTAAAAAAAAAAAAAAAAAAAAAAGAGACATGACTTGATGCGAGAGCATCACGGAGAGACACAGGAGGATTGGAGGGAAAGGCATGAGCCAAGGGAAAACATGAGAGAGGAGAAAAGAAAGAGGAGCGGTCAAGGCAGAGAAATGAAGGGAGGGAAAACAGCCTGGGATAAACGGAGAAAGAGAGCAGATTAGAAGGTGGGATAAAAAAGAAACAGGACAGGAATTAAAAGAAAACGGGTGCATCAGGGATTACGGGAAAGCTGCAGTGACAGAGAAAAAGGAAACAAAATAAAAGAGGATTAGTTGAGAAAAGGAGCAATTTGGGGCGAGGGAGGAAATGACATGGTGAGAGAGAGAGAGAGAGAGAGAGAGAGACAAGAGGTGAGTTCAGAGCAACAAGTTCAACCATCGCCTTTCTGTTAATACCACAGAACAAATCTTACTGTTCCTGGCAGTTTATAATAAAAAAAGAGATTAGGATGGAAGTAAATCAAAAGAAAACAATAAGCTTCTTTTCTAATACTTTTGAGGTACATCTGCTTGTTGTAAGTATTCACCAGATGTTCTAGAAGACACTCCACGAAGCAAGAGAGGATAATAA
This sequence comes from Hirundichthys speculiger, assembly GCA_018398805.1. Taxonomy (NCBI): domain Eukaryota; kingdom Metazoa; phylum Chordata; class Actinopteri; order Beloniformes; family Exocoetidae; genus Hirundichthys; species Hirundichthys speculiger. The sequence goes on from JAGFBZ010000421.1 coordinate 8,299, forward strand.
AATACGCACCTGAGCAGACAGTTTTGTCTGAGTGTGGTTTTTTAATTCATTAATCATCCTCTCTTACCTCCACGCTAACAGGGAGAACAAAAACTCATCTATTTATGTGTCAAAGATGAGAACCAGTCTGACTCAGAGTAAAGTCAGTTTGTGGTCAGTCGCGCAGGTCCGACGGATCCTGCAGAGGCTCGGGTGAACGGACGGGTTGGAGTTCAGTGTTGTTGAAAAGCAGAGGACTTTCAGATCAACATGTTTAATTCATGGAGGAATTTAGGCTCATGCAGCTGCAGAAACACATCAGTTTGATCTGGGTGAGGAGATGATAGGGATTTATTTTTTTTGTTTTTTTGATGTCTGTGTGAAAACTGTTGTGCAGCTTGGCAGAAAAAACTATATTCAAATGAGGGTTGTACAGGTTCTGTGTTAAATCAATAATGCGAGACCAGCGCCGGGATCAACATCACGAAACAGCGTGGAGCCTAACGAACCAGCGGACTGCGTCCACGTCATCCTGTACTGATTTCCTTCAGCGTTGGGTTGGCTGGAGGTGGCTGTCGTACGCTTTTAGACATTAATACATCACTGTCAAACCCAGACTCTGATCCCACTCATCACACATGACACTTCGTCTGGATCGCTGGCGTCACATTTGTCACACTTATACACTTATATTAAAGCTTTATTCAGTTTCTGTACATGTTTACTGCGAAGTAACAAAACTTTAGTTGCCAACACTCACAAACACGACTCAACCAAATCCCTTGGTGTCAGCGTGTAGTCATGGAAACCATACACAGTTTAGATTTTAAAATGTTGCCCCACGTAGTGGTAGCTGTTTTCTGGTTTCCTGTGATATTCAAATGATCTGCTAGAGATAATTACAGAATTTAAACAAACAATCCTCCAAAGATAGAATTTAGCATCAGTGTGATGAAGCCTGCATTTCCAGCTGCAGCAGTTTTTCTGGTTGTGGGATAATTAGGTTAGAAATAATGAAGTTAACAGAAGTTTTCTCCAGTTCAGACACAAACTGCTCAGAATCAGAAGCTGGAACGCCTGGAACGCCTGTATATCTGGAAGAGAGCAGTGACAGGCTCACGGAGGCTATAGCTTCAGGGCTATTCAGGCTCATTTGGATTGGCTGCAACTGCCCGGCTTAAACCACTCTGCTTCACATTACAGTTGATCCAACAACCCTCACTGCACCATGGGTTACCTTTGCACGACTCTTTTAAAGATATCTCAGAGAAAGTCTGACACGGGAGGTATTTAACCGTTTTATAATTAAAGCTTTTGGGTGTTTTAAATTGAATCTGTTGCTCTGCCTGCATTAACTGGGTATTTTAATGTTTCATTTATACATGATAAAAGCTTTTCTTCTTACAGGGTTGTGAAATTAGGTAAATACACCCTGAGATGGACAATAACACCAGACAAACTACATTGTATTTCACGTAACAGTATCGGATGACACACATTTGTTTTCAGAAAATTGCTTCGGTTTATTTAAGTTTGTGAATATTTGCTTCTGCTTTCCTAAAGTATTGTTTCATCATTTAAAAGTGTTTGAGGTCTGGATTCTGAGTGGGCCAATGCAGCACCCAGACTCAATCTTTTTCGTTTTTTTCTGTTTGAGGTTTGCTGGTGTGGTTGGGATGTTTGTCCTGTTGCATGACCCAGTTTAGGCCGAGCTTTAGCTGTTGGACAGACGGCCTCACCTTGTACTTAATGACCGTGAACTGCCAAGGTCCTGTGGCTATAAAGCAAACATGATGATCGCACCTGGACCAGTGTGTGAGGCAGGTTGATAGGAGCTGTTTGAACTGTTAT
>JAGFBZ010000421.1:10986-28262 GCA_018398805.1 Hirundichthys speculiger
CCCACTGTAGAAAGATGGACTCCAGATTGCTTAAAATGCCTTTTAATCTCTCAGACTAATGGTTCGGCAAATATTGCTTCTCTCAGATCAGTTAGGTGAGTCCTCATTTACATTGGTTTTACCTACAGCTGAATTTACAAAAGCCCAAACTTGTGCTTTTATATTATAACTAGGCTGAGCGATTTATCGATTCTGCGATATACATCGATATTTTATCGAGTATCAAGTATTGATTTTTCATCTGTGGGATCGATATTATAAGCTAAAACCCCGTGTCCACCTTTAAAGCTTGCAAGCAACAATTGCACTGTTTAAATAAATGAAACTATTTTTCAACAAACTTTTATTCATTTGTCCAGCGTTTGCAAGCTGCTGTCAGCAATATATGTGTAATGATGCTTTCAGTTCAATTGATTCAAACAAAGTCATTGAGCACTCACAATGTCACCAAAATCATTTTGTCCCTTTAAAATCTTTCAGAAATTACGTAAATGTATTGTAAGATGAATATTGATATATATTACCGTTAGCCGATACCGTGTATCGTATCGAGAGATTAGTGTATCGCTACAGCCTTAGTGGTAACGCTACTGATGATCAGATCAAGTGCATCTGATGAACAGCAGCTGCCTACTACTTACCATCTTGCATTAAATTTTGTTTTTTATTTATTAAATATTTAATGGAGATTAAGGGCCCAGATGATTCTTTAATTTTTTGCTTATACATATTCATCAAACTCAAAGATGTCATCCTTTCTGTCATTAATACAATTAGAAATGACGGCTCAGGAGGAAGAGTAGTCATTGGTTCAACTGGAAAGTCATGGTTCGATTCCTCGCCTCGTAGTCCAGATGTCAAGTCTTCTTGGGGAAGAAACTGAACCCCATTTCCCCCGATGCACTTAAGCTCAGCATACACAGAGAAACCTTTGAAGATCAGGAGAGTGCAGTCAAAGTGTTTATGGATGGATGAAGTGGCTTGTCATTAAAAAAAAGCACTTTGAGTGCTGAACAAGACTGGAAAAGCACCATAAATGCAGTCCATTTAGTGTCTGTCAGAAACCAGGTTTAAGGGTCATTGGATGTTTTGTGTCCTAGGAAGCAGCAGGATTTTAGAGATCCTTCTGGAATATGAGAAGGTAGTTGATGTTGCTCTGAAACGTCTGTCTGCTTCAGTGCAGCTTGGGAACCACACAATGATCCAATACAATGCTCAACGAAGGAGGGTTAGAGGTTGATCATATCTCCATTAAGCTTGTTCTTGCTATGGGCACTTGCAGATTCTATAAACGTACGCAGATTTGCCAGTCGTACAGCTTGCCGACGTGGTCAATAGCTAATCGACGGGTGGTTAAAGGTTGGCCGTCGGCACTTATTTCATTCGGGTGACAAAACTCAAAAAACACTGAGCAAAGAGCCATGCAACTGATGCAAGAATATCCGAGACGTTGGAAAAGCCCCCTTTCAGCTTCAAGTGAGACCAAGAATCAGGTGAGACCATGAGAAAAGGGAAGGCGATGCTGCTTGTTGAGAAAACATGTTTTTTGAGTCAGTTGGGGAGCCGAGTCACTGCCAGATCATGTAATGTGTAACCCTCAGTGATTAGCCACATAGCAAAAATGACTTCAAGACTCCCGATTACAAGACAGTTGAGTTGAGTATCCTGAAAAGCCCAGCCAGTGTTGCCAGATGTTGAAAATGAAATTATCGTACAGAGACCCCAAAATTATCGTATTTTAGCCCAAACTATCGACACTAAATCCAACCATGATGCAGCTAAGATTACATGCACTTTGGCTGTGACAGGAGTTGTCAGAGCCTTCTTCTTCTTCGCATTAGCATTACAGTAGTTGGCGTCCAGTTTTAGCGCTCTATCGCCACCTTCCATCACACTCACATGTGACACCACATGAACATATTTCACTTCCTACAGCCGCTTCACAATAAACGCAACCCGTCATTTTGTTGCTTAAAAGCTTTTAATTTGAAATAGCTAAACAGCTGCTTCATGGAAAAGTCTAAATTATCATACATTTGTTTTCTTTACAATTATTGATCGCACATTGTACAAAGGCTAAATTTCGTACAAATACGATATTATCGTACATCTGGCAACACTGAGCCAGCTGACTCTGAAATTCACATAGTCTGAAAATGGCCTAAGAAACTCTCAGAAAGTGAAAGGTTTGTTGAGCTTTCACGAAGGACTCTGGTCTTTTTCCATGTAGTGAAGCTGAAGAGAGATACAGGTGGAATCTAACGGTACTGGTCCTCTTCATGCTGTCTGGAATAATAGAGAGGGGACCAGGTTCGCCCTTTGCTTCCTGAACTAAAGGAAGAAGATGACTTTGACCATCTGACCAATCCGTCCATCATTCATCAGCAACAATGATAATGATGTTTCTGTCCAACTGGAGGATAAGTTCAGCCAGGATAACTCAAATATTCCGGTTTAGTCCCTCATCTTGGTTTTATTTCATTTCTGTGGATGATCTGGCAACATGGTTTCACTGCAGTATTAAATCATTCAGAATGACAGTAAAGGACATCTGAGGAGTTTTAGGATTTCCTGACCAGTAGTTCACAGGCGCACTCGTGCGACTGAATCATTTTTTGGACTACTGTGCATACATTCTGGAAGGGTCATTTGAGCCTCTCGCATCCGGGAAGATTATTTGTTCAAGTAGTTCAGGAGAGGAGAGCTATGGGAGGCATTTACATTTAGAGTATTTCAAGGTTTTCAAGGTTCAGATGAGTTTGTCTTGCTTGAGAGTGTTGCAGAGTATGACCTTAAACACAGCTGTGGGGTTTTACATGCCAAGGAAGGTTGGTTAGGAATAAAGATTATTTCATGATGGAGAGATAAAAGAGTGGGGGAAAAAGGAAAGTCGAAGGTTCCAGCATCAAGCTGTTTCTTTCTTTTATCTCAGCTGCACCAGTCAGTCTGCCTATCAGGTCATCTGCCCAGCAGTCATCACCAGCTCTCTACATTTACATCCCTTTATCTGAGCACCAGCAAGAAAGAAAAAAAACACAAAATGGAATATAAAGCAGCGAATGTGGGTGAGAAACAATAAAGGGAATGAGTGAGCAGTGAGGATGAAAAGCTAATGTCCCTTGGAATCAAATCAAATGATCAGGGGGCTTAGTCCCTCAGTTCCTGTACTGGCTTCAGAGGGTCGACTGAAACAGAGGAAATGAGGATCATTAACATAGAAAGTTAATTTTCCACCGCTCTCACATGCACGTGGGCGTCCACTTTGCATCATGTCATGTCACCTTCACACCAAGAAAACACCAAAACCTTCACCACAAAAGCACCCGGCAGCAACACATGTACTGTTGTTAGGGTTGACAGCACTGACAGAGCTGCTGCTACCAAGAAGAAGGAAATTAGATCCTCCACAAAAAGCTCATAATGAACAACTACTGTCAAATAAAAAAGAAAGTGTATACACTCTCTGTTAATGCTAGATATCAGGACATCAAAAAATAATGAGGCTAGAAGCAGAACTTAAAACTAGTCAAGGACAAGCTCAGATGAGAAGCAAGATAGTGTCATTACTCATCCAACAACAATTAGGATAAAAGAAAAAGAAATATAGAGTAAAAAATTATGTACATTGAGTACACTTTAAATTTTCAACAGAAGAGATCATGATCAGCTCCATAGTTCACACTGAATGAATGGATGAATGATGGATGAATGAATGAATGAATGGATGAATGAATGAATGGATGAATGAATGAAATGAATGAATGATGAATGAATGAATGAATGAATGAATGAATGAATGGATGAATGAATGAATGAAGGAATGAATGAATGGATGAATGAACATCCTAATTTTCAAGAAGATATACAACCATGAAAAATTGTGTTCATGTCCTCCTCACCACCGAATCTAAAAACCATAGAGTCTTTCTGTAACTATTAGGGCTGGGCAAGTTAACACGTTATTATCGCTTTAACTCATTAATTTATTAACGCTGTTACCTCAGAAATTACCTGTTTTAATGTTCTGATTGTGCTGAGCCACAATCATTTTGCTGGATTTTGTTTATAGACTTTTTTAACATTTTTCTATAAAAACAGGGTGACATTAATGCCCTGGCAGTGGCAATAAGCTTTATTTTATTTTACATTTTTTAAGATGAGATTTACACTAAATATGTGTTATTGACAAGTGCTGATGTTAAAAGTGTTTGAACAACAAATGTTATGACACTTTAGTTCATATGGCAGCAGAACATTTAAATAAAAGTGCATTTAAACTACTTTTGAATTCATTATTTGATTTTGCGTATACAGTGTGATTAACCGTGATTAATTTAGGGAAATAATGCGATTAATCACGATAAGAAATTTTAATCGTTGCCCAGCCCTAGTAACTATACATTCTTCATTTATTTTAATGTAGAGTATTTAGCAAAACTCTCCAATTTCTCAGTTGTTATTCCAGGAAATACGGACGTGTGAAAATGAACCTGCCTGAGCTGGAAACCTCGGTGTAACTGCCCAGAGAACCTCCTGGCAAATGTTATCAGCTTGTATTTGCATTTTTACCATCTTATCAGAGAACGAGCAACAGAGCAGAAGAAGAACGTGGACTGTGAAATCCCAGGTGCAGAAGGCAAATTGATTTAAAGGTTAAAAAGAGAAAGAAAAGAAACACCAGGCAAAGCCTGATGGGCTCCAAGAAAACACCTCACCATGAGGTTTGTCACATTATTTAAATAAAATTGTCATTATTACGACTGTTAGGCTCAATAAATTAGGCTCAATAAATTAAGAGCAATCCATCTTGGGACTGGAGATGCTCTGGTAATTCCTACAGCCATCGTTCTAAATAACCCAGCATTGATGAAGAAATCTTATATTGATCTGTAGTAAACTGCCATAAATCATAAATCTAATTACTAATATTATACTAAAGGTGTAAAGAGACTTTGTCAACCAAAGCAACAGTAATTTCCATCTCTGTTACACTTATGACATCTGAGTCTGTCTCCATCAATCACAGCGGCTGTATTACAGCAGCGAACTTGATTAGAGGGAATTAGTGATCTGCAGCTCTCAGCTATCAGATGTTGAAACCGCTGTCACTGGGGGGCAGATCAATGCATTGTTAACTACTCTCAACACAGCCTATTAACCCCCCCTCTGCACGGCTAAAGAGACATATACGGCTCCGGTGTGTAGTCCAGAGGTTGAAGGCTGTAATCAGGGGGACTATTTGTCACATGAAGAAATTTACATCTGCTAACGAATTATGAGATCACGAGGTTCTCCAACGAGGAACCAGATGAGTCTGCCGATCATTCAGCCCCCCAGGACATAAAAGGTCAGGGGAGAGCATTTATAGTATTGATGCCATTACATGTAACCATAAAAAAAAGAGGATGAATGATGCAATGATTAGTTTTCCCGCTCTACATTTATCGCACAGCAGCGCATCATTTAGCATTAACAGGGAGTCTTTATGGTGGGGTTAGTTTCAGTAGTTACAACCACACGTTAATTACATGTAAAATTCAAACACCTGCTGAATTATTCCCTCTCTGAGTGTTCTGGATAGAACTAAAACCATCAGCGTCTGTCCAGATCCAAACTACAGGTTTTCTCTCTGGTTTTCATTACTTTCAATTTTGACATGTTTTCAACACAAGGTTGGTTGCAGCTAAATAAAACCTCAATTTATAAAAAGTCGGGGGGACTAAAGGTCTGTGTATACTCTCGCAGCAATGTGTCGCAGTAGCTTGTCGCAGGTATGCCGCAGTTATTTTTGATTTATGCCCAATGTTGAAGCGCGGTCTCCGCTATGTTATTCCACGCCACAACACAAGAGGGAAAATCACGAACTAGCTAAACTTACTAAACTTATCTGTTGTGTTTTTCCACTTCCTCACCATCTCGGCCATATCCAGACCCACATTCATCGCTATCTCCCTCCATGAATTACTAGAATATATGCTGTCTTTGTAGCGTGGAGAACTAGAATCGTACAGATGTGGGTACTTCCTCATTTCTTCAATGACCCGCTCTTTTCTACGCAGATGTAGAATTGACCAATCAGAGGCCTCCTTTCTCTCCTCTCTGCGACACTGTCTGCGTTCACCTACAATTTTGTGGAGGTGCACCAAAGTGTCTGCGGGGGGTGGGGGGGAATATCTGCGTTATCTGCGTCACACGTAGATTACCTGATTTCTGAGCATAAACCAGGCTTAAACCAGGCTTAATCTGCTTCATTACAGACAGTACCCACATGAAATTACAGGTATGGTCTCATCAAATTAATTTCATTTGTTAATACACATCCATTCCTGTATTTGAGGCCTGCAACACATTTTAAAAAAGAAACTTGGACACTCGAGTTTATTGTTCACGCAACACAATCAACACACAATCCTCTCACAACGCAACACTCACAAAGACGTTTGTCATCAAGGATGTTATTTTATCCCTTTCTACCATCACGTGTGCAACATCACAGGATTTGTGCTTCTGTTTGTTTGTTTGATCTGTGGAAAAGATGTGATCTTAAAGAAAGCCTCCCCAGCTCTCAGAGGAAGCTGTGACCCGTCCGGGTCTGGATAAAGAACATCTGTATCCTGCAGCGTCTGGCGCTGAAATACGGGCCACGGATCCTTCGGTCCTGTGTGTCGTCGGTCCCTGTGAGTCTGACCTGCTGGTCAGCCACCATCAGGGGATGATGTTGCCATGCTGGGGGTGTGATAGGTTTACAAAAACGTTTAAGGTAGGTGGCAGGACTCAAAATAACATTCATGTGAATGTCAGGATGGATAATTGTAGAAGCAGAACATTGCATTAAACAAAATGAGCTGTGTTTACTCGCTGCTCTTCAGCGATCGAATGTTCAGGCTGATTGGTGTTTGCTGCTCTGAGCTCAGTTTGCTTTCTGCATGAATAATACAATCACACGAGCGTTAACTGTGTTTGCCGAGGACACTGGGACAGAACCAGCATGGATCCTGGCTTTGGTCTTGTTCTGGTAACTGTCTGGATGTCATCCATTTATTTTAAAGGTGAAAAAAACAAAACAAAAAGTGAATACTGATTCATGTACACACTTTCACTGATGGTCTGTTCCAGATGAATCCAAGCCCAGAGAGCTCAACAGAACCCTTGGACAAGTGTAACCAAGACTGCATGAGCGGTGGACAGTGAGCACCGAAACAGATGAAGAAAAAAGAGAAGGATCTGGAGTGGTCCACAAGTTTCTGTTGTTTTTTTTATTATTGTGCAAAAAGGCAAACCATAAAATGTGCAACATGACAAAAAAAAGTGCAAAGTAAAATGGCGGCTCTAGAAGTCATGGTTTCTCCAGCAGCAGACTCAGTAACTGATGTACCAGGCGCCTTAAATACTCTTCTGCTTATTGGTTCAACCAGTACAACTTCACAGGTAGACTAGTTAACTCAGGTACCTAAAACCCAGTTAAAAAAAAACAAAAACAAACCATAACCCTAATACAAAGAAAATAAATCCCTTCCTAAAGAAAAAAAACCCAAACAAACAAACTAATAACTAAACTAAGTTATACACAACAGAAAAACCTCCTTCAACCACCTCCAGCGTCTCCTTCCTCATGGTCCAGGCCCGGAACCTTTTAGGCAGCACCCGTTCCCCGGGGACTCTTTTAAATGGACACCGCCACCCTGGACACATGGGGAAGGTAAGTAAAATATCTCACACACATACATACCACACACACCTCCACACATAGGTTATCCATGCTCACCAACACATAAAAGGAATTACTAAACCTGTTAAACACATATTGCAGGACCAGCCACTGCCGTCACCGCAACACACCGCGACTGCACCCACCTACAATAAATATTTCAATAAATAATTTAAAACAATCGTGTGCTATTTAGTGTGCTCTTTTAGCAGAACCATAAAGTGCTGTGTGCATATCAAAGTGGTGGTAAGTGTTGTGGTAACGGACCGGCTGTTCGTTGCAACAAGATCACATTAACATCAGATTGGGGACAGTTAGTTCTTGATGCGCTGCCGTCTGAAGGACATTCAGTTTAAGCTTCCATCCTTGTCCGTTACACATTAAACGGGAATCTTCCACATTATTTGAACTAAGTAACTGGATATGGCGAATCCAGCGTCACGCTGAGTCTTGTTCACAAAACTATCAAGTGTGAAGTGTTGCTCACAAACACATTTCCCCAATGCTGCCCCGAAAAACAAAGCTGCATTCATTGATGCTTGTTTCTCAGACTTGCACTCAAAATAAATCTTTCCTCAAAGAAACAAGTCGTCCCTCCTGCAGTTCAGCAACGACGTGACCGGTTTCAGATAAAAAGAGTCAGACAACGCAACCTTAAGGATCAAAGGAGTTGAAAATCACATCAAACTTCCAGGCCTTTACTTCAACATGATTAAAAAGCCAGCGTCTGGGTTTTCGGAGATTGTTAATGTTTTTAATGAGGACCCCAGAGGACGTCACTGTAATTATTTCTGATTGGGAGTCATTCAGCTACACCAAGATTTTTGGACATTCACTGCTTAATTTCACCAAGACGCGGCAGAATAAACGACTTGCAGATAATAAATGACTTGTGGAAACACACATAGCTGCAAATAAACGTCATGTCGATGAAAACTGAGGATGTTTTGGACAGATTTGAGATCCACCATGAACAAGCAGCAGCGTACCTGTTTTTGATGGGCTGCAGGACAATAATGTCAACAGTGGGCTGATTATGAAGCCAGAAGAACAATCAGGAACAATCAAGACAGTCGTTCAGACTCAAGGTGGACAAATGAACATCTCAGACATATATTTATTTATAACACATTATGGGGGTCCAACCCATGACGTAGATTTCTGAACAAACAGAAAATGATGAGCATATACAGTATTTATCAGAAACACTATTAGCATGAAGAGTAAATGAATGTATATTTATTTTTCAGCCTTAAGTGCATCTTTAGGATAAACCCAGGCTGATATAAAACAGCAGCAGGTGTTATTCTTCCTCCAGCTCTCCTCTCCTGTCCTTCACTCTATTAACCTGAGCTATTAGCATAGACTGTTCTATTAGCAGGCTGGATGGCGGAGCAGATGAGACCAGAGAGAAAGGAGACAACAGACAGCAGCACGGGGCCTTGCAGGATAATGACACTACAGCTGAAGATCCAGACAACAATTTCCTCTCTTGTTTTTATCCCACTTCTTTCTCATTTACACAGAGATGAGGCTGTCATGTTGGGAGACCTGCTGATCCATCTCTCTCCTCCTCTTGTCTTTCACTCTGTCTCTCTTCCCTCTATTAAACTTTCATTACTCTCCTTGTCTATCATTGTGCTTCTCCCAGGAACTCAGATTCCTTCAAGTCAAATTCTGAAAACCAGCAACGTGTGAATTTATAGAAGACGTAATGGTACGATCAATGATAACAGACCAGTAGCTTCATTTTTTTCATCTTTTAATTGAATCCTCCCCTGAATTATGAACATTGACTCTCCACATTCACAGAAACTGTAATTAGTATTTGAATTGGCCATATTGTGCTCATTTCCAGCCATCTAATTTTAATTTCTGATACCTCTAGAACAGCTTTGCACCCCTGCAGGACTCCAAAAACCTGTAATTATCTCTGAACAACAAAGGACTGAGAACAGGAGGATTTTTGATTGGTCGGATCCCTGGAGGTTTGCCAAAGGGCAGCAGGTCTGGATGATGAACATCTCCAACATTTCCTGTGAATGACCTCAACACCTCAAACCCTTCCACGTCAGAGCCAGAACTGGATTCAGAGTTAGGGATGGAACGGTTACCGGTATTACGCTAAAGCGCGGTAAAATTTTACGCGATAACGATTACCGTTTATGTTTGACTTCATCTCATTATCGTGGTCGATTACCAGGATGTGTAATATCAGCCTCATTCAAGTCTGCGAGCGACTCGCGACTGTGTCTCGCATGAATATGTAGCTTGTAACATCGGCAACAACGAAATAAAAAGATGAAATCCGAGGTCTGGGCATATTCTTTTTTTTTTTTTTAATTGCAGAGGGACAACTGGTGGAGGACAGTTTATCCTGTTTGCAGAGCATTTGTTTACATTTTATTGTAATTTGTACAAGTAACTTGAAGGAGCTAAGGCTAATGCTTCAAGCTACTGACATGTTTGACCAAGAGTAACCTGGTCGACGCGCTTCGCTAACTCACATTTCGTAAACGTTACCGTTGAGTCTTGATCAAAAAAGGACCGGAACGATGTTCATCTGATGCAGTTAAAATATTGATTTATTCTATTAACTGATCCAACAACCATAACGCCGGCAGTTAGCGCCACACCTGACCCTCAGGTAACAACACAGCGACACCCACAGACACACAGAGTGAACTACAATTCATGACAACATATTTGGCTCCTAAACAACTGATTCTTTATTTGCACATTTATACGTATTTAAGGTTCAGCTTAAAGTCCAAAGTTGATTTCATTTAAACTTGCACTATAATTTTTGTTCCTGATAATTGTTTGCATATTTTGACCTACTATGGTTGTTTAAGTGTTTATTTAAATTTGCACCAGACAAATAAGCTTTGTTCCTGTTTTTTATTTTGTTCGTTTAAAATAAAACCTCTTTCTGTGCCAGTCGTTTGCCCTTTTAATGTGAAAGTTTAATTTTGATAAAATTTCAGCTTCTGATAATTTAGAGACAAGAAAATCACAATATTTTGTGAAATTATTTAAATGTGTTTTTTTTAGACATTTGTACAGCAATTAAGAATACCGCGATAATATCGTAAACCGTGATAATTTGGTTACTATAACCGTTACATCCCTATTCAGGGTGTTAATGAAGCTTCAGCTTGGTGTGATGTGTTGCTTCTTTTACTCTGCTTCATACATCAGGCGGGTCTATTCTAGCGATTTCTTGATTCCACAGGTCTGGCGGTTAATCATGCCTGGGCCACTGAAACTGAATTCAGCTTTGCTAAAAACGTGGTTCATCACAGCACATTCATGATTTAACTGGACTGTTTTTTTTTTCCCGCTCCTATAATCCAGATGGACTAATGTAATTGAGTTAATCACCATGTTGAACCAAATGGGATTAAACTATTCGACAGTTCTGTCTGGATGAGATTAGCGTTACGTAAAGATATTCCTGATGTAACTGTGCTCCTTGGTCAGAACGAGAAATCTCATTTATTTTATCATCTCTAAGCGTTCCTGATGCGGTGAAACTACTCTGTGTGCTTAAATTTAACAATTTAATTTTGTTCATTTAGATGCATTTTCCTGCCACAAGCTTCTTTCAGAATAAAATGAATTCATACTGTAATCTGGTCAAACCTTGCAGATATGACTGAAGGAGGAAGGACATGTCAGAAACTGTTTCAGCCAGTTCTCCTCTCCACCTACCAAACTGTCTTGACCTGCCTGCCTTTCACTGAAAATGATCATCTGATTGTGCGCAGTCGTCTGAAAACCCTCTCTGAGGTGACTTGGAGTGAAATCAGCCTTTTTTTTTGTACTTGTATGGAAATAAAACAGTACCATTTTTATTCAGTCTGCAAAATGATCTCTACGGCTCAACTGGCCAGTTCAATTACTGACCTGATAGAACAGGCAGTTCGTTACGCCTCAATGCAACCAGATCTTTTACCATGCCTTTTATGTCTCATTGCTCCTTTTTATTTCAAATAATAATTCAGGCTATATGTGGCCTTGCAGTGGACTGACAACCTGTCCAGGGTGAAACAGGAATAATCAGGTCTAGATTTAAACTAGACTCGCAGTCTTACACGCTTCTCTGCAACTTTTCACCTGCTGTCACCCGCTCAAGACCCCACAACCGCAGATATAAGGAATTAAAAATCAACAAAAGAGAAGCAAGTCAGCTCACAGAAAAAAACCCTCATAAAATGAACACAGCTAATTTCATTTAAATAATGGATTTGTGCTTCCAGTTGTCTAGATCTCTGGTTGTTAGATCAAGGTGACTGTGGTCATCACCCATTAGGAAGCTACTTCAGTTCCTGAAGTCCACTTGACAAAGTGTCCTTGTGCAGGACACTAAACTCCACACTGCCTTGTTCATTATTGTGTGATTGTGTGCATGATAGAAAAACCACTGTGTTGCCTCAGTTGAACAGGAAATCTGTGCAGGTATCTACAGACTAAGGGTCGATCAAACACTTCCCGTTGCCCACTACCACTAGCCGCTACCCACAAATTACAGGTTTAGGAACCTGTGGTCACATGTGGACGTGCACAAACATCTCCACCTCTGGAATTAACTCTTGTATAAAAAGCTTGATTTGGCCTTAGTTGAACCCCTGTGAAAATAGCAGAGATCGTCTTAAATGGCTTGCTTGCCACTTAAACCATAGATGACTAGAGCGTGTTTACTGGGAGGACACCGACTATCTGGGACTTTCAGGTAGCCGATAGTAATTGTCTGTGTAAAAATATTTATATGTATATATCAGTGCAGAGGAGGAGGAGGAAGGAAGAGGAGGAAGCTCTACAGCAGAGTCCCAGACGAGCTGCAATGAAAAGATGCTCCATAGCGGTTAGCGGGTAGCGCAACCTGCTCTTAAAGGCAATGGCTACTGACGCACTGATTGGTTTAACAGGTGAAACATCCTAACCACTCCTATGCATAATGTAGCGGGTAGCGCAGGTGGGATAGCGGGTTTAGCAAGAATGGAAGATTGCGTTCTTTGTGGGGGAACGCCCCTCCTGCTACCCGCTATCCCTAAATAGCGGCATTAGCAGATCTGGTGGAGGATTGGGCCCTAAGAGCGCTGGCTGAGTGAATGTGGCTTGTAGAGGTTTGAGTGGTCAACAAAGACAAGGAAAGTACTGGATAATAAATACAGTCCTTCCATCATCTAAGAGCTGCACAATGTCTTCACTGCACAGAGGTTGTCAAAATTAGATTTGACAGTGTCATAAATGATGTATTATCAATGCTCTGTGCATGACGCATCTGCTTCACACAGATGTTCGTTTGTGAAATGTATGTGTTGTATGAAACTGAAGGAAAGAGGACAGAATAATTCTGTAAATATGACACCCTACAGCCGAACCAGAAACGTACCGTCAAGCACTTACAGGGTCATGAATCAGTTCTCATACGATGCGAAAGAGGTCTTAACGTGCAAACTGGTGAACAGAAAAGAAAAAAAAAACATGGAGAGCTATAAAATTATGTCCTGCAGATAAACTGCCACACTTTAAACAATAAAAACAAACACCTCTAATAGGCCTTTAAAAGCATCACACCTGACATTTCATTCCTGGGGCTTGAAAGCTTAACGTGGTTATTAGGTTTTGATTGATGAAAAATGGAGATTGTTCTTTGTGTTTGTGCGTATGTGTACATCCATGTACCTGTGGACGCACTTTTTGGTACTTAGGCCACATTCTCTGTACTATCTTCCTCTTATTGTGCATGTGTTTCCTAAGTTTCAGGTTAATAGGGCCTACCCTAGTACCGGGGAATATGTCGTATATATACCCAGCTTTGGAAGACCTCCACACTTCTGGGCTTCCTCCAGTTATTCCAGTTGAAGGTAACATCACCACTCGTGTCGCCATCAGCTTTGATCTTTTCCATAGCCTGGACTTTCTTGTGAGGTTCAGCATGTTGACTTTGTTACCTGTCTTGTCATTACCTTACTACTAAATCAATCCCTTCTGAATCAGTGGGAACTTTGAAAAGTCAGGTTCAAAACCAGATGTTTACGTGTTTTCCAAAAGCCCCAAATGAAGCAGTAACAAGCAGTTTTGACTGGTGCTGCCACCTAGAGGACACTAATTTCACAGTACTCATTCAGCCCCATTCAGTTCAAATGTTCTTTATTCACCCTCAAAGGGAAACTACACTGTTTTAGTATGAAGTTAGTCAGTTTTTCATGTCTTGTAACCTTCCTTTCTCCACTTTATATTTTGTAAATTATTTGACTGCCTTACTGTGTATATATAAATATAAATAAATAAATAAATAAATAAATAAATATATACACACACTTCTCTATAATGTTTTCTATTTTTTTTTCCATCCATTAATTTTGATATAACTCAACATTACTTGGATTATATTTCTGCTTGCTTCTCTTATTTCTTGTTAAAGTCCACTTTTAGTGTTTTTTTACTTCATTCTTGCTACAGAAACTGTACACGTCCCATACAAATACTGGCTTTTTGAAAGTGCTGTGAAAGTCTAGCAATGTGACAAACCTATTTTTGGGTATATATATAAATGCTGGGGAAATATGATCTCAATAATACTTTAATCCTACTTAAAGTGGCAAAAAGGGAGGTACACGTGCATGTGAGTGTAAATGAGCGTCTGCATTAACCTGTTCAGGCGTCTCCGTGCAACTCATCCTGCAGAGCTGGAACATATTTCTCCAAAATCCTGGGGGTTTAACGTTAATATCTGCAAGTGGCCACCGAACATTAACTCATAGAGATCTGTTAAAACAAGGGTGAAAATACCAGAGGCCCCAGCAGGGAGCCTGTTTCCAGTATTTTAGAGAGTTTGGACTGTAGGATCATTATCGGCTTAGGTTGAGGTTAAGGATTCAGTTGAGATAATAATTACCTCAATATTTAAATTCATGTATATTTGTGTGTATGTATTTTTCATTAGTACAGAATATGGGCTATTTCAATTAAAATGAGTTGTTTTACGTACAAAACTCATTTAACAACCACCATGATAATAATAATAATAATATTAATAATAATACTAATATCATCTCCACGTGCTCAAACGCTAACATGACGTCATAGCAGCATCCATAAAATCAGTCTGGCAAACATCAATCTGCCATCTGGGAAGATTTAAGTATGAACGAAAGTTAATGTGGTTGCAGCGATGCCGAAACGGTATGTTTTCTCCTTTAACATGAAAAGAGACCACAGCAACATCGAAGTTCAAAGAGGATTGGATCAAATGGATCAACTTCACAGCAGGTTCTCTGAGCGCTGACCCAGCAGAGCTGAGACTTTAAAGGCCTCATGCAAATGGAGGAAGGTTGATGCATGAAAAGCATCCACTCACCAAGTACACAATCAGGTGGTCTTGAATCCAGTAAGCCAGTGGTTCCCAACCTTTTTTGCATCACGGACGGGTTTAATATCAGGCAATATTTACACGGACCAGTCTTTATACAACAAAATAAAATGATACGACCGGCATAAAAACTGTGGTATTTTCTTTATATTATAATAAACGTAAATCCGCTGTGTATTTACGTGCAACTTTATTATAAGCTTCCTCGTAACATCGTACCAATAACAGAACGTCGGTAACATCCTTCGGAAAGACACTTTCTGAAGATGTTTGTTTTTTACTCGTTTTGCCAGCTTGGAGGTTTAAACGTATCATGTGACCGAGACACGGGTCTGGAAGTCTGGTCATGCGTCAAGAGTAAGACATCATTTAAACATCATTTAGACTCAGATAAAAAAAAATAAATCAAACATAACAATGGAAGCTATTTATTTTTCTCTTTGCGACCCGATACCAAATGACCCAAGACCGGTACCGGGCCGGGGACCGGGTATTTGGGACCACTGCAGTTAGCCGTTCCTGGTGAATCATCTGCCAGCATGTATATATACTGTATATATTCTTATTTTGGTCTTTAATTTAGAGCCAGTACTCTAAAGCCAGTACTCTGCATAATCCTACATGAGGTAAATCTTAAACTAAACAGGTTGTAGAATAAGATGCTCGTCTCCTTGTCTTGAAGAAAACTAAAGCCATTTTCATACAGAGATCACAGTAAACAGGCAACTGGAGATGCCTCCTGAATTCAACTTCCATCCTCAGCTGTGCATTCAATCCAGCCTCAGGAGGTCACAAGCCAGTGTCTTTTTGATCCAGTCCAGAGCCCGGATTAATGCAGAAGGTTGTGTCAGGATGGGAATTTGATGTAAAACCTGTGCTAAACTAACCATGCCAATCACAAGACCCATGAACCCTATAACCAACCAGTAGAGGCCAGGGTTAACAATGACGGCTCTACCGACCTACAGGACGCCGATGGAAACTGGGAAACTGTTGGTCGAAGAAGGAGAGGAGGAAGTCATGCCCGTAGGCAGAGAGTAAAGAGGAAAAAGAAGAGACTTGGGGTGAAAGTAGGGACTCTGAATATTGGGACTATGACAGGAAAAGCTAAAGAGTTGGTTGAAATGATGCAGAGGAGGAAGGTGGATATTCTCTGTTTAGCAGACCAGGTGGAAAGATAGCAAAGCTAGAAGCTGAGGAGCAGGGTTCAAGATATTATATCATGATGTGGATGTGAAGAGAAATGGAGAAGAGTTATCTTGAAGGAGGAGTTGTTAGGAAAGTTATGGAGGTGAAAAGAGTGTCAGATAGAGGATGAGTCTGAATAGAGACTGAAGGTGTGATTGTTAAATGTTGTGAAGTGGTTATGCTCCAGAGGTAGATGTGAGTTAGAAGAGAAGGAGACATTCTGGATCAAGTTATACGAGTGACAGATGTGATGGAGAGAATCCCCAGAGATGAAAGAGTGGTGATTGGTGCTGACTTCAATGTCCATGTTGGAGAAGGCAACAGAAGTGACGAGGACGTGATGGGAAGGTTTGGTATCCAGGAAAGGAATGCAGAAGGTCAGATGATGGTAGACTTTGCTAAAAGGATGAAAATGACTGGAGTGAATATTTTCTTCCAGAAGAGGAAGGAACATTGGGTGAGTTGCAGGATTGGAGGTATGAACACAGGTGGACTACATCTGTAGATGATAGAACCTGGAGATCAGTCACTGTGACTGTTTGGTCTGGTTTTGCCAGCGTAGCCTTGTTTGGTACCTTAGAGTCACCGTAGATTTCACAGTTTATATACAGGTTATTGAGCAGATTATTCATGTCTCAAAGCAAAAATAAGAGAAAAGTCTGGAAAGGTCACATTTAACAGGTGACAAAGTCTGCATTTGGGGGGTCAGTAGTTTTGGTGGTTGGAGCTGCAACAAAATCAAGTAGAACTAATGAGCACAACCCTGTCAGCCGCGCTATTTAAAGTAAATTCACTCCGATATGTCAATTTAGATTCAGTTGCCTTGATCATTTCTACAGATCCTGTTTCCTGGATGTCACAGAACAGAACCCGGGTCAGAACATTCTACTCACGGAACCACACACAAACTTGCTATTCTACAATCTCAGCAGACTTAAAGGCATTTTTGGATACGTACAACGACTTTTTGTGAACTTTTCACTTGAACTTCACAATGAA